>CAUYPK010009039.1:0-29867 GCA_963574355.1 Loris lydekkerianus | reverse complement strand
AGAAAAGAGAAGAAAAGAAATTTTAGAAAATCCCCTGTGGATGGGCCTACATGGTTTTTTACCCTACCTTCTTCCCCTGCTACCCTTATTTACCCTTCACCTTTGGGCCCTGTATCCTTAAAAAAGGTTAGAGGCAGTTATTAATAAATCAGGTCGAGGTCCGATATCACTGGCTCATTAACCAAGAATCTATTATTCTTCACCACCCTCCATAGCACCAATGACGGGTAAGATTCCCAAAACTGGGACAACCTAAGACAGGATATGGAGAGGTTACACGGTGGATTACATTCATAGTACCCAAAGACGGGTAAGATCACTCTGCGTTCAGTCAACCTAAGACAGGGACCAAACCATTGATATTTGTATCCCCATGACGGGTAAGACTGAAACTGCAAGAGCAGGCAACCTAAGACAGGGGCTATGTTTTTCCGCCATACAAAAAACAAAAGAGGGAATTATTGGGCCCTGCCATGTGCCTGAGGCCTAGTGCAACTTTCTGAGCCTGACTAGAAGTAGATCCATCGAGCTACTTCCATGTAGCAATGACTCAGCAAGACCCAGCCTGAAACTGCCTCTACCTAGATACAGCCAACGTGGTACCATGCCATTGGCCCAACCCTGTCACACACCTCATCCCCCGCCTTCTTTCCCTGCCCCTTCCCCACGCTCTATATAAGCGGCTGCTTCACGCAATAAAGCTGAGTTCCTGCTTAAAAAAAAAAAAAAAAAGAAAGAAAAGAAAGAAATGAAATCAGAAAGGAAGAGCAAAGAGAGGGAAGGAGGGAGGGGAGTGGGGCTTTGGTGTGTGCCACACCTTTTGGGCGCAAGACCTGACTGTAAGAGGGACTTTACCTAAAAAATGCAATCAGTGTAACCTGGTTTATTGTACCCTCAATGAATCCCCAACAATAAACAATAAAGAAATGAAAAAAAAAAATTCAGATTTAAGAATTTAATATTCTCCCCACATCCATAGGCCTGGATGTAAGAGAATCATGTTATCTTACTGCTCATTTTAAAACCATCTTTCCTCTCTGCTCTCTCAAACATCAAGGTGTGAATTTTATGTTATATCAGTTGTCTATTGCCACTAGTTTTACAAGCCTACCTTAAAACAATGAGCACGTATTTAGTTCTCAGGTCTGCAGTTTACAGATCCAGTTGATGTACCAGTTATCTATTGCCGCATAACAAATCATCCTAAAACCTGGCAGCTTAAAGCCAAGGGCATTTATCATCTCACAGATTCTGTGAGTCAGAACTTAGGCATGGCTGAGGTGGGTCCTCTGGCTCTGGCCTGAGGCTGAGGCCCTGTCAAAGCTCACGTGAGGAGACCCACATTCAGGCTCACTCTGGAGACCGTTGGCTGCCTTCAGGACTTCCCTGACATCTGTCTGGAAACCTCAGTCCCTTACCATGTGGGCTTCTGAATAGGACTATACACAACACAGCAATTTGTTTCCCACAGACCATGGGTCACGAGAGGGATAGGAACAAAAGACTGAACAGAGAAGAACCAGTTTTTAGAAGTGATATCCCATCACATTTGCTATATTCTGTTCACTTAGAAACAAGTCACTAGCTCCATCCTATATCCAAAGGGATGTGGTTACACAGGGGCATGCAAGATGGGCTCAGCTGGGTGGCTTCTTCTGGATTTGAATGGACTTATCATATACCTGGGGGTCAGCTGGCCATTAGTTAGTCTGGGATGGCTCCGGTTTTGTGGTTATGGTAACTTTGCTCTGAGCGTTGCTTCTTTCTTCTTTCTCTTTTATTTTATTTTGTTTTAGTTCACAGATTATTTTATTTTTCTAAATAGCCAACATTATCTCATCATCTTTTCAAAAATGTAAAAAAGATATTTTAAAATAACTTTCAATGGTTTCATTAAGATTTGTTATTAAATTATAACATAAATATGGTAAACTGAAAAAATCATGAGTATTCAACTCTATAAATTTACACACAATTACCACTATTTATTTATACTGTAAATACAAACATAAAATATTAACATAAGTTTCCCTTCTTAAAACTACATTCATTGTCTCTAAGGCTAACCATTCTCCTGACTTCTAATACCATACATTAGCTTTGCCAAATTTTGAATTTTATAAAAATGAAACCATACAGTGTTACTATTTTATGTGTGACATCTTTCTCTCGGTTTTATTTATGTTTGATTTTCACTGTTGAATGTAGCAATAGTTTGTTGATTTTCATCTCCGTATTGTACATTTTCCATTCTACCATTAATGAACAATTTAGTTTTCCAGTTTGAAGAAATTATGAACAATAATGTTATGAAAATTCTTGCACACATTTTTAGTGCACAAGTGTATGCTTTGTTGCTGAATATAAAGATAGGAGTAGAATTCTCAGGTCCTAGGCTGTCCCCTTTCATAGATGCTGCCAATTTTCCAATGTTGTTGTGCCAATTTATAATCACACCAGAGCATGTGACAGTTTCAGATGCTTTGTATGCTTTCCAATCCTTAGAATTGCCAGTCCTTTTAAGTTTAGCCCATTTCATGCATGTTAGTGTGATTTTTTAAATTTCCAAATATGAAGGGAGTATAAATGTTTTTGTTACATAGATACATTTATAATACTTAAGTCACGGCTGTTAATATGCCCATCACTGCAATAGTGTTAAGTGTACCCAATAGGTAAGTTTTTACCCCTCTCCTCCCACCTACTCCCTTCTTGATTTACATTTCCTTGGGCCCTATATGTTTAATGTTTAGTTACTAATTTTTGGAGAGTATTTGGGCTGTTTGTTTTTCCATTCCTGAGATAATTCACTTAGAATAATGGTCTCTAAGATGGAATAATAGTTCCATCCAAATTGCTGAACATTTTTATATATATGCCTACTTACGAATCAATGGGCAGTTAGGTTGATTCCACAACTTTGCAGTTGTGAATTGTGCTGTGATAAATATTTGAGTTCAAGTGTCTTTTAGATAAAATAACTTCTTTTCCTTTGGATAGATACCCTGTATGGGATTGCTGCATCAGATGGTAAGTGCACATTCATTTCTTTGTGGAATCAACATGCTGTTTTCCTTAGATACTGTACTAATTTGCAGTCCTACCAATAATATACAAGTGCTCCTTTCTCTCCGCTCCAGTATCTATTGCTTTTTCTCTCTCATTTTTTGTAAGTGATTTTATTATTTTATTTATTTTAGTTCAAAATATTAACTAAAGGGGGTACTATTATAACAGGGGTAAGGTTGTATCTAATTGTGGTATTAATTCACATTTCCCTGATGATTAGTGATGTTGAACTATTTTGTGTATGTTTTTGGGTTGTTTGTTTTCTTTTGAAAAATGTCTGATCTTGACTTTTGCCCACTTTTTAATGGAGTTGTTACTTTTTTTTCTTGCTAATTTGTTTGATGTGGATTCTGGATGTTAGCCCTTTATTGTATATACAGTTTGCAAATATGTTCTCCCGTTCTGTGGGTTGTTTATTTATTGTCGATTATTATTTTTTTTTTGTCTGTGCAGAAACTTTTAATTTAATTATGTCTCATTTATTTTTGTTGTTGCCTTTGAAGTCTTAGTCATAAATTCTTTACCTAAGCCAATGTCTACAAGAATTTTTCCTATGTTTTCTAGAATTTTTATGGTTCCATGCTTTACATTTAAGCCTTTAATCTATCTTGAATTAATTTTATAAATGGTAAAAGGCAGGGGTTCTGCATGTTGCTGCCAAGTCTTCCCAGCACCCTTTATTGAACAGAGCATCCATTCCCTGGTGTATGTTGTTGTCTGCTTGGTTGAAGATCAGTTGATTGTTTCTTTTATCCTGTTGAAAACAGCTGGGGATGTTCTCAGGGTGTTCTCATGGAAGCATAAAACAACAAGCAGAAATACCCAAAGCTTCTTGAAGTTTAGGATCAGAAAGGGTTTAACATCACTTTTTCTGCATTCCATTAGTGAAAGCAATTCCTAAGACCAACCCAAATTCAACAGGTGGAGAAATAGATTCCATCCTTGATGGGAAAGCCTGAATGGTCACATTAAAAAAGACTTGAATACCGGGAGGTTTTGAGAATTGGGGCCACTAATACAACCAAACAATTGACTGTGTCTTCAGAGAGTCTTTCTCTCCCTTCATACGCTTGAAATGACTATTCCTCAGGTAAGGTATTCCCTGCATAGCTGAAGTTCTTGTCACTCACTGTGACTCTGTATGATGCTATTTCTGTTGGAATTCTTTGGGGGTGTTAATGTCCACATACGTCAGTGTTTCCCAACGGAGTCACCAGTGTTAGGTGAGGGTAGAAAATCCTTCACTTATGTGAAACCAGACAATGGTTAGAGGGTATTTGATTTCTCTGATTCCTGCCCTTTAAATGCCAATAGCATTTCCTAGTTTGAAAATTCCCCAGCAGGGTGAGGGGTTAGAAATAACCAAGTGGAGGAGGGAAGAATGAGCTATGTGACATTGGCATAAATTCATGTTTAGCTTAATAAACATGATAACATATAGAAATGTTCCCTAAATGTGTATTGGACAGGGTGTCCATGAAGTTCATATGAAATTTACAGTGTAAAACTATTTTACATTGCGCACAAACTTCATGGACACCCTGTTATATCAATTAGTAAACACACATATAGTTTCTGGCTCTGCCAGCTGAAAGCACCTAAAAGCAATGACACCACTTTCTCAAAAATCCAAGTCCAGCACGCAGATCTTTATTTTTAAACCATTATCCAATCAAAGGACCCAAGGGCCCTTGGAGAAATTGGTGATCCTGTGAGTAGGACAGGAAATATATGAAACTGGAGTATATTTTGATACCAGAAAATAAGTGCTAAACTATTAACAAACAAAAAATTCACCATGATGAGAATATTTCAAAAGAGCACAGAAGCCAACTGAAAGAAGTCTCAAGGCTGGAGCAATTTGAGTAAAAAATAGATAAAGTAGCATCAGATTATAACCCAAAGTGTAAAACAAATATCCATAGGTCCATATTGATATAAAAACATGATTGACACAAATGGGGAAAACTAGACAAACCTCCAATGTAGAAGAATTCCAGATAATTTAGGTAGTTGGCTACTCTATTCAAGCATATTCCCCTGCTCCTTCAGTGTGGGATGGATGTAATAACTTTATCCCAAAGAGTATAGAAATGTAAATCAAAGGGTAAATTATCAGTGGAGAAACCTGACAGATACTACCTCATTCAAGTGATCAAGTTCAGCCTCCACAGTTATAAGCCATGTCAATAGCATACGCTGTTGATATAATGTGATTAAGAATGATACTTTGCCTCTGTAAAGTCAGTCTTTCTCCCCCAAACATATAACCCCAGTCTAATTATGAGAAAAAGAAATCAGAGAAATCCAAGCTGAGAGAGATTCTACAAAATACTTGATGAGTATTCCTCAAAACTGTCCATATCAAGAAAAATGTCTGAAAAACCAGGACAGCAAAGAACCTATGGAGATGTATTAAATGAAATGTGGTGACCTGGATGGGTCCTGGAAAAGAAAATGGATATTAGGTCACCTCACAAATATCAGTAAATGTGGACTTCACTTCATGTATTAATATTGTTTTTATAAGTGTAACACATAATGTAAAATGTTAATAATAAGGGAAACAGGTTGTGGGGTTTATGGAAACTCTCTGTACAATCATAATTATTCTATAAATGTAAAGCTATTGTAGAGCTAAAAGTACATATTTTTAAATGCCTTAATAAGTTCAAATGTCTCCCCGTCAGGTGAGTGGTAAGGCACCGGCATAGAAATCCTGATGTCCGTCACCCGTGACCTTTCAGCCAAGGGTCCCATGCCCAGCCTCTCATGCCCACGGTCACACCCAGACACTAACATCACCAGTGATGCAAAGCCTTCCTGTCTCATCTCCCACATCTCTCCTCCTGCTGTGGCCTTTTCTTCTAGTACGCCTGCTCCAACGAGCCTCCACCTGCTGGGTCAGGACCTATATAGCTTTTCACTGCCCCAACCCCTCTTTTGTCCTCATGTCCTTTACCTGGATTGAACTCTAGAGTCAATCACTCACATTGCTCCCCCTACATACACTCTCACCTCTCTTCTTTCTCTCCGGCTTTGACCTATTCTCTTGGCAAAACAGTCCTGATTAAATTTTGCTCCCAGCTCATTCATCTTCTGTACCCATTTAGCTGGGCACAGCTGGCCTTTCATCTTGTCTGGTAATAATGCCCAGACTTCCTAGCCCATTTACTCTCCTTTTCTCCTAGAGATCTGTCTTCTCTCTTCTTAAGCCTCAGATACACCTTTCCCTGTCCTCACTTTCAGCTGATGATTCATCTCTTTGTCTCAGTGAGAAAATAGGAGCATTCAGCAAAGAACTTGCACAAATTCCCCCATCGCATTTACCGACTCACCTGCGTGTGTCCCATTTATTCTGTCTTCTCCGCTGTGACTGTGGGTTCTCCACCAGCTTTTCGTTCAGGCTGAACAGTGTATGTGCTGTATTCTATCTTTCATACTTTTTCTAAAGTATTATCGTAGCAGTTTTCTTGTCCTCCTGCTTCATTAACGTTTTCCTCTCTAGTGCATCTCCTTCACCAATATACCAGTGAGATGTTTCTTCCTACATCTGAAAAACAAAAATCTCCTGATTTGCTTCTCTCTGCAGCCACTGTGCTGTTTTCTTCTTCTCCTTTATGGCTGAACTCCTTTCAGAAGTGGCCTCGACTCTACCTCCCATAATGCTTACTCCTCTTTCTTCCTTAAACCTACGCTAATGAGACTTCCCCCCTTTCTGTTCCAACCAGGACAAACTGATCCTCGTTTTGCTAAACCTCATTGTAGATCCTTGGCAGATATTTGTTGATATTTTGCATCACCAATAACTCACTCCTCCTTGAAACCTTTTCTTAGTTTGGCTTCTAGAACTTCACACATGTATGGTTTTCTTCCTGTCTTACTGGAAGTTTCATCTCAGCTTCTTGTACTCACCCTTCATCTCTCTAGTCTCTTACTATTGGCGAGCCCCAAGGCTGGGGACTGACACCTTTTCCCTGTCTATCTGTACTCACTCTGTGACCTCACTCAGTCTTGTTTTAAAGACATCTGCACACTAGTGACTCCAGCATTTATATCTGCAGTCTGTTCTTCCACAAGGAACTCCAGACTCATCCACTCCACTGCTTACTCAACTTTCCACCTGGCTGACTAATAAACGTCTCAAATCTAACGTGCACAAATGCATCCTAAAGTTCTCTCCTACCCAGCTCTGCTCTCCCCAGAGGCTCTCCATCTCAATAGTGAAAACCCCATCCTTCCAGTGGCTCAGTCCAAATACCTGGTGTCATCCTTGGTCATTTTATTTTACTCACATCTCATGTCCACACCATCAGCACATCCTGTTTGTCTCCACCTCTACAACACACCTCAAATTCCACCACTTCTACTTTATCTATATCCACTACGGCCTTGCTGTCCTGAACAGCCATCATCTCATAGCTGGACCAGTGTCACAGTCTGATAGTGTTTCTAAGCATCTGATGGTGCGCCTTTCCGTCTGTCATCTGCAGAGTCAATCATCTGACACGGTGCTCCTGTTAAACAAGTCAGCCCTGTCACTTTCCTTACTCAAAACCGTCCAGTTATCCTCAGGGATAAAATAAGGTCATCACAATGGCTTAGAAGCCTATCATATAGAAGCCCATTGCTCAAATTTTTGAAAAGACTCCCTCTCTGTCTTCTGAACTCTGCATGAATAAGCCCTGTTTATGTGGTTGGTGCTTTTACAAAAAAGAAAGTGCTGTATGTAACCTCCCTTCAGCAGATATGATGTGTGCCTGCAGTGCACAGCTGTGCCAGTGCCACTCACATCCTGGCACCTCCCATTACTTCTCTGCCTTAATTCCCCCACTTTTCTCCCGTTTTCACTCTGAACAATCACACTGGCCCCCTTGCTGCTCCTTGGGCATACCAGGCATTCTCCCACCTCAGGATCTGTTTCCTCTACCAAATCTCTTACTCCAGGTATTATCCATGAGGTGCAATCTCTCACCTCTTTCAGGTCTATGCTCGAATGTCACTTTTCTCATGAGCTCGACCCTAACTCCTTATTTAATATTGCACTCACTTCTCCCTCTGTGCTCCATGCCTCTTTCTATTTTCTTTTTCATTTTCTCTATAGCACTGGGACTTGTATATTCCATTTGAGTTTTTTTTCTGTCATGTGTTAACTGTACCTTCCACCTCGACGTACACCCCATGAGGACAGACATGCTATTGATGTTGTTAATTGCTGTTTCCCTGGACCTAGAGTTCCACCTACTACATGGTGGCAATTAAATCTTATATCATATATGAAGAGGCTTTTTTAATCTATATAAAGAATATGTCACTTCTCTTTCTGACCTGTTTCTTCTCCACTAAGCTAAAGGTCTTTTTTCCCCTAATATTCTAGTGGCATCTGAATCTTAATAGACTTTCCTAAGCTCTTTCAAATGAATGTTTTCTATCTGCCAAACAAACCCATTGACCTTACTCAGACATTTCTCCTTTATTTACCAAAGGGGATTTCTAGATCAAATACTCACAGAATATGATTAATTGATGGAAAGCTTCTGCTATTTAAATATTATATCAGTAAACAATAAAGATAGAGACATTTAATCTTTCAAGTCCAGGACATACATTTGTTATGTGAAATTAACTATTCAAAGACAATAGGATGTATAAGCAAAATGAGATTTGAGAATGATTTCAGAAATAACAAAGTAACTTTAGTGAATAAGGAACACAATGGTTGTTTCTGTTGATTTATAATTAAACATAAAATAACCCTAATTGCCATAACAGGCATTGATGTGAAATCCACTGGCTCCAAAGACACAAAGAAGTATTTTTCTTCCTCACGGTATCACATTTTCCTGTTTGGCTATAAAATCTTAAATGGGAATCTTTGGGTTTTTTTGGTCAGGTAAATGTAATGTTATTCTCTTGGTAACACCTCCAGCCTTGCAAAATTTGGCTTAATTTTACTGATCTTTTCATGTATTTACAACAAAATAAACATATTTTGTTTTCAGAAATATGTCATCTGTTGCTCTTTGTTTGAGCTCAGCTGGGGAATGGGAAGAGAAACCAAGTTTTAAGGAAAGAACAACAGCACCATTTGGACAGCTGTGTGAACAGATCTCTGAAACAGACAGTTGAGCCAAGGGATGTCTCAGCCTCTGAGCTTCTTTGCCCTCAAATTGAAGCCTGGAAATAAAAGATGAAGACCTGAGAGATGGCTGATGTGGGGTTGGAAGTCTGTGCATTAGTTATCAAATGCATAGCATGTCCATGCCAGATTGAAACTCATTACTTTCCATGAGTTAGAATGGCAGGTTTTATAGCTATTTCTGGGTTTCAAAAAGTCACCACCATCAAGCAGTTCGAGTCATGCAGGGATGGAAAATATTCTCTCCATACCTATCTCAGAAAACAGTGATTCTTTGCCTGGAAATAGTTACAAATATGTACAATATCAACGAAGTCCTCTAACCATCTGATGTCTGTCCACCAAATGAGATATAGCAATAAACTAAGCATGGCTGACACTTTGGATTGATACCTGTTTCCTTAAATGCTGTCTTCTTCTTTAAAGGTTTTAAGCATATTCAAATAATATTTCTTGAGCCCATCTAAACAGCAAAATATGGTTATTAACTTTTTTGAGATACATATGTCTTTTCAAATAAGAAAAGTATACTGATTTAAATACATAAGATGTGACTGTTTTATCTTAATCATCCACCCCCTCATACTAACCACCAGCCTTAAATACACACTGAATAGGTTTTATTTCCTTTTATGTAGAAACATCAATTAATCCAACAGATGTTCTTTTATTATCAAGCGCAGAAACTAGAAAACAGAATATACCGTCATTTTTTTTTTTTAAATCAATCGTAGAGAACTATAGAAAATAGAAATCCAGTCACTCAGCTCATATTCCTGAACTGGGCAAGAAAATACAGAATTTGGCCACTGTATTCATGGCCTTTTTTGCTTATGTCAAGGTGACTGGAGCTGTGTGGACTGCCCAAGTCCTTTTCTACAGGTACATGAGGCCAGCCAACATCAACATGAATGGAAAGTAGGAACGATGTCATCTTTTTCTAAAAGGTTTTCTTTGCTAAGTTAAGAATGTGCTGCATACAGTATATTCTTGGAGATTTCATAATGATCCCTAGCAAATTATAGTTTTTGAGATGTCCTATAATACCTATATAATTTTGTTTAACCCTTTAACTCTCATATTTTCTTAACCAAGGGCTTTCTTCCGTAGAAGAATCCTTTCTTCCCATGATAGCTGGGAGCAGACCACATAGGGATGTGTGAAACTCAGGATTTTAGGCTGGGTGTGGTGGTTCACACCTGTGATCCCAGCTCTCTGGGAGGCCAAGGTAGGCAGATTAGGTAAGCTCACAAGTTTGAGACCAGCCTGAGCAAGAGCAAGATCCTATCTCTACTAAAAATAGAGAAAACTAGCCAGGCCTTATGGAAGGCACTTGTATTCCCAGCTACTTTGGAGGCTGAGACTTGAGAATTTCTTGAGCCCAAGAAACTGAGGTTACTGTGAGCTGTGATAATGCCAGGTTACTGTAGCCAAGGCAACAGAGTGAGACTCTGTCTCAAAAAAAAAAAAAAAATGACCCAGGTGTGTGTGCATTGTAGGAGGAGCAACCATTAAAAACCTCTGTTTTTAAAAGAGGAAGGGCATGATTTGTCAGGATTTACATATAATGATCACTTGGCTTCTGTGTGAGTTGCGACTAAAGGGAAAAACAAATCTAGGAAGATGAGTTAGGAACCTAGAGTGATAACACAGGAGAGGGAGCTATGTTATTTTGAACCAGGTGGTAAAGGTGCAGATGATGAGAGGAGATCATTTTTCAGATGCATTTGGAGGGCAGAGCTTTCAATAATCTGTGACAGATGGAACACAGGGTATGAGAACCGTAACTCCATGGGTTTTCTTGTTTGTTGTTGTTTCCCTAAGCAAATGGAAATCTCTATGAGCAGAAGACTTGTGCATTTAGGAATAAAGCATGAGTGTTGTTTTGAAGATGTTAACTTTAAAATGACAATCATTAGTTCATTAATAGCCAGGACACTCTCTGAGATCCCCTCTTTGAACCTGAGGTAGTTCAGTGCAGCAGCTCTCCACCCTGGCTGCGTATTAGAATTTCTCGGAAAGATTTAAAAACTGTGAGTTTTTAAACTCCCAAACCAGTTACCTAAGCATCTCTGGGGTGGATTAAGGCATCCATGCTTTTAGAATACTCCAGGTAAACCCTATATGTGGGGAAGACTGGGACCACTGGTTCAGAGGCATCAATGATTTCTGGTTTGAAAAACCATGGCAAACTCTCTCACTTGTAGGGACAAGATGAGTGCACTGCCTGGGTGTGAGAAAATGGGACCCAAGGCAGGCGCTGTGGCTAGGAAATAGGTAATTCCCAGGTTTGTGCTGACCCTTTAGGCACCCTGCCTGCGTTCCTGGAAATGTCTGGCCTTCAGGCTTAAGGGACTTGTTTCCCACATTCTGTGCTTAAATTGGGCAGCATCCTGGTTCCTGGATGTCCTCCTGGCTGAGCCTGAGGCTTCTCTGACAACAATCTATTACTGAGTTACCTGGGAGTCTACCAGCACTTCAGAGCCACCCTCACAGCCCAGCCAGCGGCAGCCACAGTGGAAGCTCATCTGCAGGGAGCCTGAATCAGCAGCAGTGTGTGGTGGGAAAGAGCCAGCAGGAGAGTTGCAGAACAAGACAGGAAGGAGCTCTCCCTCCACATGGCAGAGCCTGAGAGAGAACTGGAGGTATCTGAGAACCTCCTTAGTGAAACCCACACATGTGTGCACCACTTTGGATGGCCAGGGTCCTCACATAGACACAGGCACACACCACACACAGGTGTAACACCCCGGCCGCCATACTTTCACACAGTGCACACTCCTCTCACCCCACCACCTCTCACCCCCCTCACACCCCTCTCTTCTCTGTCACTCCCATATGGAACACCTTGGGAGAGAGATTTCAGTGGTATTTCACTCTTCAGTTGAATGAGGGTTAAGTTTATGATGTACTTTCTGTGTCACCAGAAAAATTTCTAATTTAACCAGGGGAATAGTACACCACCAGATTACTTTGAAATTTGGGGTCCCACCAGCCTTGGGAGGGTGAGCTTATGAAAGACAAGTGTCTTTCCCTGTCCCCCTAAGGCTGTAGGATTTAGGTCAACATACCCTGTTCACTCACAAAGCCGCTTCTGATTCAGGGAGAAATCAAGCTGGAAGAAGGACTTTGAAACCTCCTAGCACAGGGAATAGTTTCATCTAAGGTGCTGCCTATTAACTCCAACCTAAGGGAAAGCCCTGAGGTGACACTGATTCTTCTGCCCCAGGGCTGCATGGGGTGTCACTTCCTGCCCACATCTATCCCCTTACCTGTCAGGGAACAGCAGCTCAGCTCTCAAAGCCTGGAAGATCCTCATTTCTTTGCCCCTAGGGTTTTGTCTGGACGGAGAAGCCACTTTGGCTACTCCCACAGCAAGCTGGATGTGCCAAGAAACTGACGCCACCCACGGACAGCTTTCCCCTGGTGACTGATAGGACCGGGCCTTTAATGACATCATTCCAAGGTATGTGCCACAACGAGCTAGTATTCCTCCTTGAGTTGCCCACAGTGGCAACTGGCTTGATGACAGACTCTTTTTATTGCTTTCTTTTCCCTGCCTCTACCATTTCCTCCAACCCTATCAAGTTTTCTGGGATCACCCCTCAGGTAAAGTAATTGCACTGGAGTTCTTACCCAGAGTCAGCCTCTGGGGATTCACACTGAGGCAGCTGGAAAGGGAGAAGTCCTCTGCAACCAAAAGATGGACAAAAGTCAGTTTAGACAAAGGGGCTTGGGGCCACGAATATGTTTACAAAAGCTTTCCTGTTGTCTCTGTTTGATTGACAGTGACAACCCGGGGATTTGGCCTCCCTGCTGGGGTAGGGACGGGGTGACCATGTAGAGGAGAAGCAGATGTGCTCAGCCCGCGGCCTCACACATCTGCTCCATGAGCAATGACTACAATTTTCCGGGAGGAGACAATAAAAAAATTCACATAAAACTTTTTATTGTGTAAGTGACACTGGTTATTATAGTCAGCAATCAGGAAGCTACCCCGAGGACAGAACTTTTCTGCCTATTAATGTAGAGAAAATAGCTAGCCTGCTTCCCAAGTCTCGGAATATAACACTGGAAATTCTCGGACTCGTTCCAGAGGAGTTATAATACCAGCAAAATACAAGAAGGATGTAGCAAATGTGTGTTGCAGGAAAGATAATAAAATAAAAACCTAAGCATTTCAGAGCTCTTGGGGCAAATTGAATCCATGGGAATTGAAAAAAAATAAAGGGCTTAGGAAAAAATATCGTCTTTTTTACAGAGGACAGAAAAATAATATATCTCTTCATTTTATGAAGAGTAAATTCTTCTGGACTGGAAACTGAAGCTGAGACATTTTGTATCATACAAAAACATTATTTCATAAAGACTCATCATTTTGATATTTGTAATCAGGTCTTAGTCTAAAGATTTCCTTCTCAGTATGGAGAGATGCCAATGTATAAACACAATTTGTAAGCAATCCCTATATGACAATAATCGATATCCTTCTTCATCTGCTCCCACCCTCCCACCTCCCTTTTGATATCAATGCTGTCTCCTGTAGCCAACCTCTGTGGGGACAGCCATGTCAATGGCTTCACCCACTCCATACCCTCTATTGGACATTGCTCTAAGGCTTTGCAGCAGTTACAGTGTGGAAGAGACTGGAATGATTTAAGGGACAGTTTTGCTATTTTAGCATCACTGGAGCTTAAATATTTGTGCTGTGTGTGTTGGGGAAGAGGCTATTGTGATGAATCATTGGGGTAACAGAGGCTATTGTGATGTACCATGGGATAGCCCAACCCAAGTGCCCCAACAGAGGCCAGCAGCTGCATCTGTTCTTATCCCTCAAGTCTTGATGTTTAACAAAATGAAATTTACTTCTTTAGGTCAGAAGCCACTGCATGTCAGTGGAGGTGCAAAGGAGTCTAGTTCATGTAGTCACTCAGGGACCCAGGCCGCTCCCATCTATTGGTTCTGCAGTGTCCTAGGACTGGTGTCAGCAAACATTATTTTTAAAGGACTAAAGAGTAAATCTTTTCCAATTCGTGAAACATACAGTCTCTGTTGCAGCTGTTGTCATTGTAGTGGGAAAGCTTCCATAAATAATAAGGTAAAAATGGCCATTGCTGTAAAGTTTTATACAACTTAATAAAAACAAGGAGCCAGTCACAGGATGACATACAGTGGCTTCTACACTAGGACCTTGGGGCTGTCTATTGCCTTTGGTCAGCCTATAAGGGAAAAGAGAGGGTGGAAGATTAGGATTGTGTGGGAGATACGTTTAGGGGCTAGCCATACACAAAATACATAATACTTTATGCTTATTTCATTGGTCAGATCACACGGCTACACTCATCTACAGAAGAGCTTGGGAAATGTGGTTTAGCCATGGGTCCAGAGGGAAGAAGAAGGAAGATTTTGTTTCCAGCATTATATACCAAATGAGAACTAATCACTTATCATGATATAGTATGTCTATGGAAGAGATTTTCTACTCCATCCAAGTAAACACAAAAGATGTAAACTCATCATCTTTTTTATGACTGAATAGTATTCCATGGTACACATATACCACATTTATTGATCCATTCATGTGTTGATTGGTACTTGGGTTGATTCCAAGTCTTGGCAACTACACACCCACACAATAGAAAAACACAAGTATGTTGGGAGGTGCCTGTGACTCAAAGGAGTAGGGTGCCAGCCCCATATGCTGGAGGGGAGCTGGTGGGTTCAAACCCAGCCCCGACCAAAAACAAAACAAAACAAAACAACCCCCCACACACACACACAAGTATGTTCAAGTAGGGAACAGTGGGGAGGAGGGAAAGGGGAGAGGAAAGAAGGGAGGGGGATTAGTAAGCTGTCACCTAATAGGCACAACGTAAGTGTGTACAACACACACCTTGGATGAAGTGCTCAGCCACAAATTGAACTTTACTTTAGAAATGCAAATAATGTCACCTAATTATTTATGACCTTATATTAATCTGAAATAAAAATATGTTAAAATAAAGAAAAAAGATTTTCTGAAATTGTATAAATAATTTTTTTCAAAAGCTCTGGTAACAAAATTCCGGTGCAAATTATGAATTTCCTAAATCTATGATGAAAGCAGTTTGCCTGTAGGAGTATAGTGCAGTGTGTTTGAGAGAACTATTTTCTTAGACATAATAATGCTTCAAAATTTTCTTAGACATAATAATGCTCCACATTTCCATGTAGATGGATTCTGCACATTTTAATTAGGAATTAAAAGTAATTCTGCTGAATCTCTGCTTATGAACAATTTAACAGAGTTAAGATTCATACATAGGAATAATAAATCTTTTTTCTTTCTTTTTTTTTTTTTTTTTTAAGAGACAAGGTCTCAATCTGCTGCCCATTCTATCATACCATGGTGTGATCATAGCTCACTAAAGACCTAACTCCAAGGATCAAGCCATATGCCACTATACCTGGATAACTTTTCTTTCTTTCTTTTTTTTCTTTTCTTTTCTTTTTTTTTTTTTTTAACTACTTTTTTTGGAGAAGGAGTATCATTATGTTACCCAGGCTGGTCTCCAACTACTGGACTCACTTAATCCTCCTGCCTGAGCCTCCCAAGTCACTGGGATTACAGATGTGAGCCACCATTCCTGGCACTCTGTTTCTTTCTAAAGAATAATTCCTTTTTAAAGAATACATCCATAATTCCTACTTGTTTTAACAGTCAGTGGTCTTTCCTACATTGCTACCAATTAAGGAGATTCAAGTTTTACTTCCTTATGTAGCTTTAAGAAGAGAATATATTCAAATGCAGAGTTTGTTTATCTTTAATAGTTCTTAACAGTGATTATTTTCTAAAGAAAACAGTTATTATTATTATTATTATTATTTGCCATTCAATTATGAAAGACAACCTTGTTTACTAGCAGTAGCAAACTCAAGGTGCTAAAAGGATATAAATGAAATTTAATCAGACCGTCCTGCTATGAGAAAAAGAAAACAATTTCAAAAATAAAATCCACTCTAATTGTTCTGGTGTCTAGTTTGGGTCAGAATAAGTAAAAGACAGAAATCTACAGCTCTTGTCTTCATTTTTCAACCTTCAAGCCTTCTAATGAGGCAGAGCTGTGCAGATAAATCTAAAATTTTAATAAGGAAAAATGAAAAATATATGCAGTTGCTTCTGCAGTGCCCTTCTAAGTCACCCTGGAATTCCCAAAGTTATTGCCATTACTCTGAATTCTGGGTATGTTTCATAGACAATGAGAATAACTTGCTCTAAAAATCAAATTACATTTAGAATTGCCTTAGTTTGTTTAGTTTGTCTTTTAAATGCTGATGCTTTTTATTATTATTATTCCTTTTGCCAATGATCTTAGCCTCTAGAGGGTTAACATTCTGAATCTGTTAGGGCAGTGGTTTTCAAAGCTGAGCATGCTTCAGAGCCTGCTGGGAGGCTTGTTAAAATACAGATTCCTGAGCTTCACCCTCAGAGAGGCAGTATCAGCAGATCTGGGGACAGGCGTGAGGTTTTGCATTTCTAACAAGTTGCTGGTGATGCTGGTGGTGCTGGACGGGGTCCATTCTCGAATTAATGCAGAGTCAAAGGTCTTCCAATTGGAAACCTACTTATAACTAGTTTAGCAAATAGGAAGTGTTGCAAGAGTTAAAAAAAAAAAAAAAAAATCAGGCGGCCGGTCTGACAGCCTGTATTTTCCTTCCCCCAATTGTTGAAACGTTTTTTCTACTACTGGCTTTAAATGAATCACTTATCATCTTGAGCCAATCATTGTTTTCACTGTAACCCTAGGAAGGTGATAGCCAATCAGTTTAAATTAATCTGGCCCCAGCCCCCAATTTCAGGCCTCAAGCACCTGTCCATGTTTGGTTTATTTGCTTTGGGTTGTTTCTCAAAACCATGGACACTCTCTCAGCTTGAGTTTAACTGCACTCAACTGATGCCCTTAGGAAAATTCCCAACCAATAGAGGACGTAGTTCATGGATAGATGTCCCCAGCTCCCAGCTATCAGGGGAAAATTGTCAAGTGCGTTCTATCAGGTTTCTCAGTGTGTCCCCTGGGAGTCTATCCCAGCTGCCCACTGTACAAACCAGCTCCATGAGAGACCTTGCATGTACCACTCCTCTTTTCTTTTCTCTGTCTCCCTGTTCCTTGATTCTTCTCCTGGAATCACCTCCCAGATAAACTCTCTGCTCCCAATTGTTCCTTTATGTGCTACCTTTAGGGAGAAAGCCAATCACCCCACCTAAAACATGTGTACTGACATTGGAGGAAAGATTATTCTCCAGAGGAACTTGGAAGTACTCTTTTACCAAAACAGGGGTGGAAAGATGCTAAGAAGAAAAATATAGTTTCCCCCATTCTGTAGGTTGTCTATTTACTCTGTTGATTATTTCCTTTGCTGTGCAGAAGTTCTGTAATTTAATTATTCCCATTTATTTATTATTTGTCTAGGGTAATGTCTAGAAGAGTTGTTCCTACTTTTTATTAGAGGCTTTTAATGGTTGTATGCATTACGTTTAAATCTTTTATTCGTCTTGATTTAATTTTTCTATACGGTTAGAAATAGGGGTCCTCCTTTATTCTTCTGGGTGTGGCTATTCAGTTTTCCCAGCACCAGAAAATTTATTGGGTAGAGCCTCCTTTACCCAGTGTATGTTGTCTGCTTTGTCAAAGATCAGTTGGTTGTAAGTAGCTGACATTATTTCTGGGTTCTCTGATGTGTTTTATTGGCCCATGTCTCTACCTTTATACCAGTTCTATGCTGTTTTGGTTACTCTTTATCCTATAATTTGAAGTCAAGTAATGTGATGCTTTCAGATTGTTTCCTTTTGCTTAACATTATTTAGGTTATCCAGGCTCTTTCTTGGGGGTTCCAAATGATGCTTAGAATTACTCTTTCTAAATCTGCAAAATATGGTGTTGGTATGTAATAATGTTGATTCTACCAATCCATAAGCATGGAATGTTTTTCCATTTGTTCATACCATCTATAATTTCTCTCCACAGTGTTTTGTAGTTCTCCTTATAGAAATCTTTAACCTCCTCTTTATTGATTTTATACTTCACTTGGTTGAGTATATATTATTAGGTATTTTATGTTCTTAATAGCTATCGGGAATGATATTGAGTCCTTGATTTGACTTTCAGCTTAGCTGTTTTTAGTATATAGAAATGCTACTGGTTTGTGCACATTAGTTTTGTAACCTGAGAATTTGCTGAATTTATCTATCAATGCAAGGAGCTCTTTGGTGGAATCTTTATAGATTTCGAGATATAGTATATCATCCACAAATAGGGATATCTCAACCTCTTCTGTCTTGATATGGATACCTTCTATTTTTTCTCTTGATGGACTACACTAGCTAGAACTACCACTACTATATTCAGTAAAAGTGGTGATAGCAGATACCCTAATCTTGTTCCTATTCTTAGAGGGAATACTTTCAACTTCTCCCCACTCAGTATAATGTTAACTAGGGGCGGGGTTTAATATACGGCTTTTATAATTTTGAGGTATGTTCCTTCAATCCCTAGTTTGTTGAAGGTTTTCATCATGAAGGGGTGCTGAATTTTATCAAATGTTTTTTCTGTGTCTATTGAGATGATCATATAGTCTTTGTTTTTGCTTCTGCTTATGTGGTGAATTATGTGTATTGATTTGCTTGTGTTGAGCCATTCTTGCATCCCTGGGATGAAACCCTCTTGATCAGTCATGGTTAACTGTCTTTTTGATGTGTTGTTGAATTAGGTTTGCTAGTATTTTGCTGAGGATTTCTGTACCTATATTCATAAGACGTGCTGGTCTGTAGTTTTCTTGGTTTTTTATTTCCTTCCCTGACTTTGGTATTAAAGTGATAACTGGTTCAAGAGAATGAGTTAGGGCGAATTCTCTCCTCTATGTTATGGAATAATTTCTGTAGGACTGGTATTATTTCTTCTTTCTAAAATGATAGAATTTGCTGTGACTCCATCTGCTCCAGAATGAAGGGGCACAGTCCCCTGCACCCTTGCAAGGTGAATTAGTCTCATTAGTGCTCCTTGAGGTACAAGTCCCTGAGAAGGAACATTTATAGTACTTGGGCTAGATGTGAATTTTGGAGGATATTCTCCCCCAGCTCACAGAAGCAGCCTTGCTGAAAAATGCAGGCAGTCACACCTTAACACCTTAAAGCAAAGAATGTGCTGGAGGACCCCACCAAGTCGCACCTGGGGACATATCATCTGCCTGGGGCAATGGGCCCTTGCATCTTGTTCCCTACCTCAATTTACACAATAACTTTCAGTTAGTTATATAGGAAAGTGGGCAAACAGAACAGACAACCCGGAGCCATTGTAGTTTATTTCCAAGCAGTGAATAAAGACGGCTGATGGCTGATGTGCCTGAGCGAGCACCAGTCTTCCCTTTTGAAATCATTCATTTCATCTGCGATGCTTCCTCTGAGTCATCGACCAAGTAGCCCAGTGCACAGCAACACCAGAACTTTTATCTGTTGAGAGATTTTTTTTTAAATCACTGCTTAGATCTTGCTGCTTATTATCCATCTGCTCAGATTTCTGTTTCTTTCTGCTTTGAGATTAAAGGGGTCTGTTTCTAGGAATGTATCAGTTTCCTAAATGTTTTCTAGTGCACATGCATAGAGACCTTTGAAGTATTCACGAATGACACCTTGTACTGTGGTATCAGTTGTAATGTTTCTTTTTTCATTTAGGATTTATTTTTCCTTTCATTTAACGGATTAAAGTTATTTAAGTCCATTCCCTTTATTTCTGGCTAATCTGGCTAATGGTCCATTTTGTTTATCTTTTCAAAGAACTGTTTTTTCATTGATCTTTTGCTTGTTTGTGTCCATTTTTTTTTTTTTTTTTTTTTTTTTTTGCCTGAGCTTTATTGCTCCTCCTGCTGGTTTCAGGCTTGTTCTGCTCTTCTTTTCCTAGTTCCCTAGTTCTTGGAGGTGTGGCCTCAGGTTCTTAATTTGTGATCTTTTTTCTTTTCAAGGTTGGCATTTAAGGCTGTGAACTTTTCTCTTAGAATTTCCTTTTCTGTTCCCTTTGTTGCTCCTTTGGGGAATTTTTGTTTGTTTGTTTGTTTGTTTTATGACTTTATTTGATGTGTCTGACAATTGCCCATTAGTTCTCATCCATGTTGACTGCCTATAGGTTTTTGAAAGTGGTAACAGGCACATAGATGACCAAAGTATAGAGCTTGTTTAGTAAACCTTCATCTTCATTACATTTTCTGGACAACTGCACATGGATATAGTATGGGACATTTCTTATGCTTTTGGACAAGACAGCTTTGTTGAACCTCATATCAATGCGTACATCTGGAGTCCCCATCTCTTTCATGGAAAATTTCTGGAACTCTTTGAGTGCCCGAGGGGCATGCTTCTTGAAGCCCATTCTATGGATGTGCTTGTGAATGGTGACAGTGTATTCTCAAGTCACCACCTCATTGATAGCAGACCAGCCCTTCTTCTTGACACCCTTCTTTGTGGGACACCCTTCAATTCTGCTGGGCCCAAATTGGAAAGAAAGAGCATGCAAGATTGTGGGAGGAGGAAAGGGCCTTTTGGGGAATATTTTGATTGCCATCTTAATTTCATCATTAACCTTAGCATCATTCAGCAGTAAGTTTTTAATTTCAATAACTTTGAGGATTTGACTGCTTCTCTTGGATTTGATCTCTAGTTTTATTCCATTGTCCTTTCAAAAGGCACATGCTATTATTTCAAAAACTTTTTGCATTTGTTGAGAGTTCTTTTGTTGCCTAAGGTATAATCCATCTTGAAAAATATCCCATGTGTTGAATAGAAAAATGGATATTCAGGGTAGTGCCTGTGGCTCAGTGAGTAGGATGCCAGCCCCATATACCCAGGGTGGTGGGTTCAAACCCAGTCCCAGCCAAATTGCAACAAAAAAAAAAAAAAAAAAAAAAAAATAGCTAGGAGTTGTGGTGGGCACCTGTGGTCCCAGCTACTTAGGAGGCTAAGGTAAGAGAATCACCTAAGCCCAGGAGCTGGAGGTTGCTGTGAGCTGTGATGCCACAGCACTGTACCGAGGGTGACAAAGTGAGACTCCGTTTCTAAAAAATAAAAAAAAAAAAGAAAGAAAAATGGATATTTAATAGCTTTGGGGTAGAATTTTCTGTAAATGTCGGTTCGGTTTACTTATTCTAAAGTTCCATTTAAGTCCAGTGTTTCTTTATTGATTTTCTTTCACTAGTCAACTCAGTTCTGCTAATGGGGTATTGAATTCTCCAGTAATTACAATGGTATTATTTATTTGCTTAAATATAGTTTAATTTACTTTATGGAGGTTGTGTTAAGTGTGTGTGTGTATACATATATTTAAGATTATTATGTCTTCTTGTTGAATTGTTTCCTTTACCATTATGTAGACCATCTTTGTCTTTTTTGTTTTGTTTTGTTTTGTTTTTTTACTATTGTTGATTTAAAGTCTATTTCATCTGATACAGGAATGGCTATGCCTTCTTGCTTTTAATTTTTTTTTTTTTTTCCCATCCCTTTTTGTTGAGCCCTCGCAAGTTCTTTAAAGTTAAATGTGGGGCGGCACCTGTGGTTCAAGAACTGGGGTGCCAGCTCCATATAACGGAGGCAGTGGGTTCAAACCTGGCCCTGGCCAAAAACTGCAAAAAAAAAAAAAGGTTAAATGTGTTTTTTTCTTGAATACAGTGTATATTGGCTTGTGTTTTTTTCATTCATTTAGCCAACTGGTGTCTTTTAAGTGGAATGTTAAGACCACTTATGTTTAGTGTTGGTATTAATGAGTGGAATGCTGTTCTGTTTATCCAGTTGGATGATAACTTATAGTTTTGCTTTCTTTCTTGTTCTATTGTTTTGTGAGGGATGTGAGCTTTAACTTTCAGGTGTTTTTATACCAGTTGGTAAAAACAATATGTGTGCTGTTCCATGTATAATGTACTTTGAAATATTTTCTGTAGGGTAGGCCTAGTCTTTGTTTTTCTAGAAAAGTCTATTTTCACATCCTTTATGAAACTTAGTGTGCAGGATACAAAATTCTTGGTTGGCAATTTTTCTGTTTAAGAAGACAACAAATGTAGCCCTGATTATAAGGTCTGTGCTGAGAAATGTGCTGTTAGTCTCATGAGTTTTCCTTTGTAGGTTAGTTGTTGCTTTCATCTTACAACTTGCAGAGTTTTCTCCCTTTTTGATGTTTATTTGTCTTGGAGATGTCCAATTTGCTATGAATCTTCCCTAATATTTAATGGCCATTTTGTATCTGGATATCTGAATCTCTGGAGATTTCAGGGACGTTATCCTCAGTAATTCCATCAAATAGGTTTACCATGCTTTTTGCTTTTTCTTTTTCTCCCTCAGGGACACCCATAATTCATATATTTCTTTACTTCTTGCGGTCTCATATTTCTCTGAGTGATTTTTCATTCCTCCTAATTCTTCTTTCTCCACCTTTGACTAACTGGGTTAGATGGAAAGCCTTGCTCTCCTGCTCTGGGACCTTTTCTTGTGCTTAGTCTAGGGTTAGTCTAACCAGAAAACTATGTTTTGAAGTTCCCTAAATGACATTTTCATTTCTTTGAGTTCTGTTATATCCTTTCTTATGTTGTCTATCTCATTGGCAACATTTTCTTTTCTTTTTTTTTTTAATTGATGTCCTGAAATATATTTTCAGCTTTTTTGTGTTGGTCTTCAACTTTCAGTTCCATGCCATTAATCTTCTGCTGTGCTTGTCATGGCTCTAAGCTGGTACAGTCAGCCTTCATGAAGAATAGTAAATTGCTCCTCAGGCTGTTGCTGTAAGCTTGGGAAGGGGGCTAGGCAAGTCACTTTCCATGGCAGCTGGTACTTCAGAACATTGTTCTTCCTGGGTCTTCCCACAATGGTGGCAGTGGCACTTGGTGAGGGTAGATAGGCAGTGGTTGTGGGTCAGGGCTGTGGGTACTCACTACACCCTCCACCTGGGTCCAAGTGCAATGGTGGCTTGCAGCTAGCAAAATCCTGGTGGGGACAGGTTCCATTAGGCAGTGTGGAGGAGGCTTGGGGTTGGGGCCATGGGACCAGTGGCAATAGCATGGAGCCTTAGGGTTGTAGTGCTGGGCTTCTGAGTTGCCAGGGCTTTCCCCTCTCCCAGGACCTAGCAAGGCAGTCACCACAGGGCTTCAGAGGTGGCATCTGGTGCCTGTTCTGTTTGACTTCTCTGTGAGGGAGAGGGGTGGCTGGCTCCTAGTTATGGGCACATGGAGCATCCACTGTCCCTGTTCCCTCCCTGGCCTGGTTGGCATGATGAAAAGGCAGGTACAGCAAAACTGAACCTTGTGTAGACCAAAAACTCTGAACCTGAGAGCTCAGAATGATGTCGGCTGCAGCAACCAGGAACAGAGGTCCTTGGGTTCCTACTGTACCCACTCTCTTACACAATGTCACTGTTCAGCCTCCAGGCAGCTCCATGATCAGGCTAAAGGTCTTCAGTAACTAATTTTGTAGTTGTTTTTTAGGAAAAATAATCTCTTAATATCTTAAAGATCTCAAATACTTGTGAAAATTCTGCCTTAGATTAAAAGTGATACCTGAAGGAAACAACTTCATTTCTCCTATAGAGCAATAGGAGGAATGGTTTTTAAATACATCTTGGGGGAAGTGGAGACTTCACCTATCTATATGTGGGTCTGGCACTGTGCTCACATCCAGACCTGTTCTGAACTCCAAACACAATCATACTTTTCATCTTTGGTGTTACTACTGTATGTAATTTCCCTAAATTAAGTGAGGCTACTACTGAAAACAACACAGTAGTCTAGGAGGTACTCACTACATTCTGAATTTGAGCTATCATTTCCACCAGTGTTGCATCAAACATGGCATATGCATTTGCTTTTCAGAATGTTACCTAAGAAACTCAGACTATTGTTCTAAGCACCCATATTTGAAGTAGAATAATTACTAGTGGTTTGCACATGTGCTGTAAGGTATATATGTATAAAATACATAGCCCTCAAGTTGAACTATTTATTTTAAATGTAGGAATCATCAAATTGCTAAAAATGAGCTCTAGATTTCGTATTTGTAATGCTAGAGAAAGAACAGTGTAATGTTTTTAGTACAAGAATGTCAAGTTCACCAAGGAAAGGACTTACACCAAGGAAAGGTATAAAACTGTAAAGTTTGGTCATGACTTCAAAGCTACCTTTGTGAACACATTGTAGTAATTTTTAAAAAAATGTATTGTATTACAAGGTAACACACATTAAAAAAATCAAAAATTCTGAACCAGAGAAGCGTTCTCTGTTTACCTAACTCAAATGGTAACAATCACTGCCACACCTTATTCTAAATATCTCTCCTCTGCTTCACTTTTCTCCATCACATCACCACAGTTGTTATGTAAGTATTTGTCTGTTGTCCACCTTTCATTCCATGCACAGATGCATGAGAGCCCAGGCTTGGGTGTGTTCAAAGCTGGGCAAAGAGTAGACCCACCATATATATTTCTTTGAACTTTTGAACACAAGAAGTAGATCATTATCCTCTTCATTTTATTTCTAGAAATCACCTACCTAATTCAGTCCTTCATGTCAGCAAGTAACTGAGTACATTTTACAAGGAAGGGAGGTTAAGCATGTGACTTTATTTTCCTCTTTCTTTTAGCTCTTAAACATTTTTGCAAGCAGTGACTTTTGAAGATAATTTGGAAACTTCAGTGCATTGTTCTGTCAGGGAACTTGGCAAGTTAGTGATCAAAAGAAAGAGAAGAGTTTTACAGGGTGACTGACTTTTCATGGCAGCAGAAACAGTGGCTTCTCTGCCCACAGAAAGCAAATACTCTATGGGACTGTGAATATGTATTATTATAGAGAAGTGCTGACATTATTTACAGAATTCATTGATATAACTACATATACGTATTTATTTATATAGTTTGGATCATTCTCCATATTACCCTCTGACACTCAGCATGCCGGACTTGCTCCCCCCTTTCCCTTCATCTTTCCTGTTACCCAGATGAAATAGACAGCTTTCTTTCACTTGCAATTCTTCTCAATATGTTCCCTAATTACATTTTGAAGTTTATTTGTATCAGTCAGGGTCCAATCAGGAAGACATTATCCACAGCAGGTCATTCAGTACAGGAAATTTAATACAGAGGTAGTGCAAAAGTTGACCACAGAAGGAGGTGAGGTGGGGCCAGCTTCACTGATGTGTGATGTATATGTTTGCATATACATGTATATGTTGGCACACTTACTTCCACAGTCTTCTGTTACTGTCTTGAAAGTCTTCATAATTTTTCTTCTGAAGGTGTGTTTTGTATATGAAGTTCAATGGGATTATGGAGTATGCAGATGAGCAGGGAGGACAGACATAATATACGTGCTCATCACAGTTTCTTTCCCTCCATTTGCATTTGGCATTCACCATGCTCCATGGGAACAAGATTCTAGCACATCCACAAAATGACTACAAGGAACACATTTGCATAAGAGGCCACATTTTTGGTCTCAACCACTAATTTTTTCGAATCAAGAAAGAAGATCACAAAATTCAACCATGTCCTTTCTTACGCAGGTTACTTTCCTACGTGAGCCAACTATGTATGCTGAAAATAGTGACATAGAAGAAAAAGCAAAGAGAGGGAAACATGTAGATTCTTTAGTTCTTTTTTTCTGTATCAGCAGTGCAAAAAAGTAGAGTGTTTATGGAATGTATACATATCAAGAAGTGAACTGTAAACAGATGAATTTGTGTGTGTAGCAGTTTCACTGCTCTGGAAAGAATGAATGACATGTGTATACATAAGCTACAAAAACAAATTGTGTATTTCAGTGATCTCTGTAAGAATTAAATGTTGTTTCTCTTGACCTTAGCACCATCCTTCTAGAAACCCCCATGCCATGAGAGCCAAGTGGAGGAAGAAGCTAATTAACAAGCTGAAATATAAAAAGTGAAAGAGGAGGCAGATGTCCCAGGAAACCTCTTGCTTGTGCACATGTGATGGCCACAAGAGCAGAAAGATGGAATGCTGGAAGCTGAGGACTCTGGTGCAAGCTGCTGAACTTCATGTTACTCTGTAGAACTTTCTTCTCAGTGGATCTAAGACTTCACTGCCATTGATTGTCAAGACCGCCCCAGAGAGACCCATCTTGTTCAGACCAAAATAGTTCCTTAATGGTCCTTTGCCCTGACCTGTCATTCTAGACTAGTTCTGCTCTGAGTTGTGGCTGAGTGTAACAGTATACAAGTATATATTCTGCTGTTTCAGCTGAAGAATCAAAAGAAAAAAACCCAAACAATTAAATGTTGTTAATTTTTTTTAATTGGCATACACAATTAAAAAAAAAAATACAGTAAAATTTGGGCCAATGGTTTAAAATTTAATTTTTTTTTTTAGTTAGAAAATTAAACAGTAAATTCTAAAAAAAAAAATTAAAAAATAAAAAAGAGTAAGAGAGAGTAAAAGAGAGGCTGTAGAAGAATGGAAAAAGATGTAACTTTTCCTGCTTTTTGAACAAGAGGTCCACATTTTCATTTTGCACTGGGCCCTATGAATTACCATGTAAAAAGAAGGAAATTGTCACAACCCTGTGAGCTGGAAAGACAAAGGGAGAAAATGATGTCATCAGCATCCTTCCACAGGAGAGCCACAATTGAGGTCCTGTAAGGAGGAACTGTTAGCCCAGCTGGGGTTGCTCTGTGGGAGCAGGAATGATGGATTGAAGAGCTATCTGGCAAGCTCAGTAAAGGCAGGAAACAGCCCTGGCTCCCTCAATCCCCAATTTAGATCCTGCCCTGTGTGCACAAATGGATGCCATTTGGAAAGGAAGCTTAGGAAATGGAAGTTGTGATAAGAGAGTGGAAAATGATGGGGTGGAGATGAGAGAGAAGACAGGAAAGTGACCCACCTACTTACCTTTTTTCTTATGAACTCTCTGGGCCAGGCATATCTGATCCCCCTTTTCCTCTTCTCTTCCCTTATGCCCTCCCTCATATCTCCATTAGTCCAAATCCTCTCCAACATTCTGTGTTCTTCTTAAACCTCCCCTTCCCTAGGAAACGTTTTCTAATTATTGTGGATAGATTCTACCTCTTCTCCAGAATTCCTGTGCCCACCTTGTGGGTTTTGAAGAAGCCATCAGCAGTGGTAGGCTTTGGTGTTATCAAGATTAGGCTCAGCTCTCTCTGTATAAGTGGACAGCTTGGAAAATTTTCTTAACCTGACTAAGCTTAAATTTCCTTATTTGCGAATAGAAGTGATAACTATTGCTTGATATTACTGTAAACATTAGTGAATGAAAAGAACTTAAATACTCAATATCAACATATTCAATAGAAAGTCATTATTAAGTACTTTTATCATTGATTTAGCCTATTTCTTTGGCTCTGTATTAGTTTCCCCTGGCTACCATACCAACTGGGTGACTTTAGGGATTAGAAGTCCAAAATCAAGGTGTCAGCAAGACCATGCTCTCTCTGGAACTAGTTGGAGAGAAGACTTCCTTGCCATTTTCTAGTATCTGGTGATGACTATCCACACTTGACATTCCTCAACTTCTAGCTGGTGGCCCCAATCTCTGCTTTTGTCTTCACATGGATTTTCTACCAGTGAACCTGTCCCTCTTCTGACCATCTTTCTATTTTATAAGGACACAGTAATGTTGGAGTAGAGGTCCAGCCTAATCTCATGTTAACTAGATCACATCTCTAAAGATCCTATTTCCAAATAAGATCCTATTTACAGGTATATAAGTGCCAGGAGTTATCAATTGTTGCCCCTACAGTACCTTTTGTGTGTAGAAAAGAAAGAAGTTCCTGATTCAGAGAAAAGTGCAGGAACAGCAACTTCCTAACGCTTTCATAAAGAACAAGGGAGCCTGAGACGCCAGGCCCTAAATGCCAAACAGCTTGGAGAAAGAGACTTAAAGCTCATAAATATCAAAGAGCCTCTGGAACATCAGGGACAGAAGGAACACTCCTAAACACAGTGAAACATAAATAAAGTTGGATTAGGTTCATTGGCTGCATTCCCAGGGCAAAATTATCATCCCCTTTCCAAAAGTAGCATTTAGGACATTAGCTTAAAATGGTTATTGTCTTTTCAGAATACATTATTTTTTTATAGCTTATAGCAGGAGTTGACGCACAACATTCCATTATTCTATATTCCACTTAGATGCACAAAGGTAGTAGTAGCCCAGATAGGCAGTTTGGGACTGATCTAACTCAGGCTTTACTCCAAAGAAGGTCCTTTACTGGCCCCTGCGATGGTCGTCTTCTCATCTTGCCCCTGACTCTACTGGCATTATTGCTTATATTTTCTTTCTTTCTTTCTTTTTTTTTTTTTTTTATTAAATCATAGCTGTGTACATTAATGTCATCATGGGGCACCATACACTAGTTTCATAGTGTTTATATTTTCCATTTCTTGTCTTATTAGAGAAGGGATAAGCTGATATTTAACATGTAGAAAAGAAAAAAAAAATGAATAAATAAAAATGCTCAACAAGTTCATTAACTTTTTAAAAAAATTCATTGTGTATTCTTTGGAACCATGATGTTACTTCTTGGTACTTCATTGTCTGATGCACTGTAATTGTTTCAGTCAGTACCCTACTATGCACCATTTACATTGTTGCCATGTATTTTATTCTTATAAAAATTGCCATGATGATCAAGTTGAACTTAAATTATTGTGGACACTGTAGCACCAGTTGTATTTTCATATCCTGATTTCCAAAAGTCAAAACATGTCCATTTCCTGACATGGAACCCTGGATAACCTTGAAGGAGAAAGCAAATACACCTGCAGCTGTCCAGAGTTCAACAGCTTTTGCCTATTCTTTCCATATGTCGAGTCCATGGTAAGGAGATGAAAATGGGCCCTTTCTGTTTCAATACTCTGAGGCCAGATTCTCTCGCCTGTCTCTAAATGCAGATGGGAGGGGTCCAAATGGGGCTGTTCTCTGGCTCTGGAGGAAATCTGATAAAATTTCAGGATCTCTTATTTCTGTGGGTCTTGGAAAGAACAGTTAGGAAAATCTTAGAGTTCATCCCCCTTTGATGTGCAATAAGCTAGAAAGTGAATTTGTTGAAGACCTCCTACCCTGGGAGCAGAAAATTTGCAGTGTCCTCTACTAATCACCGTACCTCAGTCCATCGGGGTAATTTAACGCCATGGAGGAGTGCATCTCTCCTCCATGAACTCCTGTGTTTCAGATATAATAGAGGAGAACAGGGCGGGGCTACCTCTTAGCCCATTCCTACCCTGTTCAGGTTTCGATTAATTTTTTTTGTTGCTGTTTCTTGCTCTCTCCCCCAGTAGAGGGACCCCCATTCCTCAATCCCGCCTTTGGCAATTTAAATGACTGATGGCTTGTTGCACGTCATTATCCAGGCCTGGGGAGAATAACTGCATGACCCCTCTGATCAGGGAAATAAGACAGAGAATTATTCTGTAACCATCGCATTACCTGACAGAATAGAGGCCAAAAGCCAATTTATAAAAGTTCTAATCCAGTGTTTGCTCTTTGCTGAAGGTGAGAGTTTCTCATTTGAGATTGTGAATGATACTTATCTGTGAAGAAAGGACAAAATAGATGGAGGGCAAACTGAAAAAAAAAAAAAAAAAAAAAAAAAATTATTAATTTATAATTTACAAAAAAATTTTTT
>CAUYPK010009038.1:0-37895 GCA_963574355.1 Loris lydekkerianus | reverse complement strand
AGCTAAAAAGGTACCTACCCTCTCTCTTTTTAAAATTATTTTTTATAAAATCATAACTTTGTACATTGATGCATTTATGGGGTTCAGAGTACTGCTTCGATATACAATGTGAAATGCTTACATTGAACTAAGTAACACATCCATCACAATTATACTCATTCCTCTCTCTCTTAAACTATCTTTTTGTTTTGAGACACAGTCTCACTCTGTTGCCCTGGGTAGAGTGCTATGGTGTCAAGGCTCACAGAACCTCAAACTCCTAAGCTCAAGTGGTCTTCTTGCCTCAGGAGGGACTACAGGTGCTCAACCCTATGCCTAATTTTTCTATTTTTAGTAGAGATGGCGGTCTCGCTCTTGCTCAGGCTGGTCTTGAACTCCTGAGCGCAAGTGATTCACCTGCCTCATCCTCCCAGACTGCAAATTACAGGCAGGAGCCACTGCGCCCAGCCCCCTTAAACTATCACTTGAATCCCTAAAGCTTCTTACCCTGAATAAATCGCCCATTGGAGATTCATCTTTTCCAAAATGAATAGACCAAAACTTCTCAAAGAAATCTTTAGGGAGCAAACCCCATAGCAATGTGACCTTAAGGACTAATTAGCTTCACTAGTACCGTTCAATACCTCGAAGCAAGGCCAAATCTTTGATGACCCTCTGCTGACTCCCCCATCAGCACCACAACCTGGTCTACTCTCTCATTCTTCCTCTCTCTGCCTTCCTCACTTGACTCCTTCTCTTCGTTATTTTTTTTAAATATTGAAGTGCAGGTTTTTCCAGTTTTCCTTGGGCCTCACTAGTCCCTACTACTAGGCCCAAAGCACTCCACTTCCCTGTTTATTCCAGAGTGAGAAACGTACCCGCCACTGCTCTAGGAATTGAGAGATGTCGGTGAGCCTGCCTTGTGGGATAGGAGAAGGGAGACTGCAAGTAATTTTGGGTAGTGATAAGTGCCATGGAAGGATAAAAAAAGAAAACAAAAAATCCAAACAAACTGGAAGACAGGGTGGATGCAGCATCTTCAGGTGGAGTAGTGCAGGAAGGCTTCCCCAGACCCAGTCAAGCTATGACCTGACAGACCAGCCAAGAGAACATCTGGGCTTTTTCTTTTTATTACCACTACACCATCCTAGGTCAGGCCCTCATCACCTTCTACCAAGTACTGCACAGCTTCTACACTGGAGTACTTAGCTGCAAACTCCTCCTTCTAACCCATCATACCATCAACCCATCCCATCTGGCTCTCTCTCTAAATCATAGCTCTTACTGCACACTCTTAGTATTTAAAGACTTCAAATATTCTTTAGGCCTTCAAGACCAAACCCTTTAAGATGACATCTAATGTCTTGTGCAAATAATGAAAACAAAAACCAATAAAAATACTCCTAGCTAACATTTCTCAAGAGCCTACTATACTGTGTAGTACAATAAGTACTTTAGATACTTTAATTCTCTAATCCCAGCAAGTAAGCCTTTTCCCCATTTTACCACCTGTCAAGATGAGGCAAGTAGAGATTTGTGCAGGATCAGACAGCTGGCAAGGGAAGAGTTCAGTCACTCAATACCAACAATTTACCTAATTCTTCAAAACTAGATCCCAAGTTCTGTCCTCCTTACCCTGCCACCCTGGCACCATGGTTTACAGCCTACCTTGAGCTCCTACCCCAGTGCTGCTCTTGCCACCAGACCATGGGACAATACTGTTCTACCCCAGAGCCTCTACCCCTTTCTTTCTGTTCAGGGGTAGGTCAATCTTAGTGGCCAAATGACAAGAGCCTCTACCCCAATCTTTTTCTTTAGGTCAATCTTAGTGGCCAAATGACAAGAGTTCCTGCAGGAACATCAGTGGAAGCATCATCCCCTCTGGAAGGGCTCCCTTCTTCCTGCCATATCATAGGCTCCCTGACATGGGTCTCTGTAGCACCTGTGCTGCCACTCACTGGCTAGCCGTATACTTTCCCCAATACAGCGAGCATCAGAAGGGAAGAGACTGCTTTTTAAACTATCTTTATGATTTTAGAACTAATCATGTGCCTGCCCACAAGCTATTATTTAAGGTGCATCTGAATTGAAACAAGACAGTCAACAGTGAATAGGCATCATTTTAAATTGCCCACATAAATGCCACTTCTGTTAAATCTCACTTTAATATTTCTTGAATTCTCAAGATATAAATTCTTTGGCATCATTTGAAACATAATCCTGCTGTTTCTCTCATAAATTATAAAACTGATCAAGTATGTTCCCCCATAGCTTACACCAGATTCTTGTACATTTAGGATGTAAAGTACCTAGAGTCCCTAGGGGCAAACCACAGGAATTCTCTGTAGAATAATTAAGCACCATTTATTCTCATTATCAGCAATTCAAACAAGAGCAAATTTTCTTCTTTAGATTTATGTAGAATATGAGGGAAAAATTCCTTCTTTAAAATACCTCTTCTCGGGCGGCACCTGTGGCTCAGTGAGTAGGGCACCGGCCCCATATACCAAGGGTGGCAGGTTCAAACCCAGCCCCGTCCAAACTGCAACAAAAAAATAGCCAGATGTTGTGGTGGGTTCCTATAGTACCAGTTATTCGGGAGGCTGAGGCAAGAGAATCACCTAAGCCCAAGAGCTGGAGGTTGTTGTGAGCTGTGATGCCACAGCACTCTATCAAGGGCAACAAAGTGAAACTCTGTCTCAAAAAAAAATATATGCTTCTCAGACTGTGTGGGGTGGCTCACGCCTATAATCCTAGCACTCTGGGAGGCCCAGGCAGGTGGATTGATTGAGCTCAGAAGTTAGAGACCAGCCTGTGCAAGAGCAAGATCCAGTCTCTAAAAAAACGGCCAGGAGTTCTGGCATGAGCCTGTAGTCCTAGCTACTTGGGAGGCTAAGGCAAAGGATCACTTGAGCCCTAAAGTTTGAGGACGCTGTGAGCTACGTATGACACCATGGCACTCTACCAAGGGCGACAAAGTGAGACTCTGTTTAAAAAAAGAAAAGTCTTCTCTCCCTTTTTCGATGTTTTATATATTTAATTTTCTTTTCCTAATTTTTAATGTTTCCTGATTTTCACATTCTATCTTGAGCAATGATACAGGTTGTATTCTTTTTTTTTGTTTTGAGACAGAGCCTTACTTTGTTGCCCTCAGTAGAGTGCCATGACACCATAGCTCACAGCAACCTCAAACTCGCGGGCTCAAGTGATTCTCTTGCTTCATCCTCCCGAGTAGCTGGACTATAGGTGCCTGCCACAATGCCCGGCCATTTTTTAGACAAGAGGTCTCATTCTGGCTCAGGCTTGGTCTCAAAACCCGTTGAACTCAGGCACTTCACCTGCCTGGGCCTCCCTAGTGCTAGGATTACAGACAGGTTATATTCTTGAGCAAATGTAATTTTGTTTTCAAATCTTACTTACTAAAATGACACATGTTCCAAGGATTCCTTGTAGACTGTAGAAAAAACTCAAAAATATCAAGTGTTTAGACTACAAGTTTTTGAAGCTTAAAATCAGAAAAATAAGAGCTTCACTTTGAGTTATTATTAGCATGTGTTGTGTGATCTGCCCTTAGCTTACCTGGTTCGTATGAAAGAGGCACATGCTTTCATCTGTGTCTCCAGCAACACAGCTTCTCTCTTTTCTGCCATACAGTCTTGGATATTTTTAGGAGCTTTCTCGTTTTTCTGGCTATTACTGCTACTTTTGTCCATAGAGAACGTCAAGCCCTCAGGCAAGGTTTCAGAGAAACACAACAGGCAGTCTTTTCCTGAGCCTGGAAAGCAGGATTTGATAGTTTTGTCACTTGAGGTAAAACTGTTCTGTTTCTGAGATGACGCAAACACCACTGAAAGAGCTGGCCCCAGATTCAGGTAAGCCTCTGCCAATTTGCCCCAGTTCCAAGGATTAAAAGGATGCAAAGAAATCAGTTTCTGCAGGCAAAAAATTGTTTTCTCCAAGTTCTGCAAACTTGAACAAATGGCAAACTGGAGGTAGAGCACAGTTGTTAAATGGTCTATGTTCGTTGCTTTAGTTTCCTGAGGAGAAAGAAAAGTTAAATACTTTAAACTGCAAAGTATTTTCCACAAAAATGGCATGTCTAAAAACTCAAGTAATATATGTCATAAATCAGAAATATCTTTCAGCAGCTATATAAGTGGAGTGAACTAAATATATTTCAAAAGATCTCATTTTTAACTATAAACATAAAGAAATAAATACTACCTAGCAAAACAGTCCCCAGCTGTCCCCACACATCCTAATTCATGTGATAGTGACCCAAGAAATGCTTAGCACCAAAAATACAAATATCAGCTTATTTCCCACTTGTATTATAATTTTTACTGTCTTCAGCCAGATATCTGAAAGATACAGGCCAATTTTTTTAGACCCTGGCCCAAAGGTTCCATTTTAATATTCAAAGCTTTCTAAAAATCCAAACTGTAATTTCCTTGAGGATTTGAACAAACTCCACTTCCAAATTTTATTTGGCTTAAACATCTTACACAGGATAGCCCTGGAGCTCTCAGCACTTCATGATGCATCATAATTGAATTTAAATGTGCTCCCTGTCAACTATTACCAGGGCCAATTATTTCTGGCCAAAGGGGGTTGCTTGGTTTCCTTCTCTTTAGAAAATCCTTTTCAAGTCTCCTTAACCAGAGCCACCATCTCTTGCCTAACGTGTCAGATGGCAAATGCCCCGTAGGTTAGAAAAAATAGGCCAGCTTTTTCTAAGTTAAAGTTTGCAGAGAGCAGATGGTATACTAAAATTATCTTTTAAGTTGATATAAAGTCTAGGGAGAGCCTGACCTGGTAGCATGCAGATCAAGCTCTGTGCAGAACTACACCAAGTATGAATCAGGAGCCAAACTACCTGGTATGCAGTCCAAAGACACTGCTAGATCAGTAAGCGAAAGCCTGTGGGCAGCTGCAAATATTCCTATGTTGAGTGAAATGATATGACATAAAGCCCCATGCAACTTATTTGGTGATCCCATACCTTCTCAAAGACAGATTTTATCTTGTTTCATTATTATTATTATTGATTAGTGTCTGTTCTTCCCAACAGACCATTAAGCTCCATAAAAGCTTTTACTCAGTGCCTATCTCCTAGTACAGAGCACAGCTCCTTGGCCATAGCAGATGTTAATGACTGTTGAGTAATGACTTTTCTTTTTTTGTTTTTGAGACAGAGTCTATGTCACCCTGGGTAGAGTGCCGTGGTGTCACAGCTCACAGCAATCTCAAACTCTTGGGCTTAAACGATTCTCTTGCCTCAGCCTCCCAAGTAGTTAGGGCTACAGGCTAAAGTTTGTTGCCACAACGCCCGGCTATTTTTTTGTTGCAGTTGTCATGGTTGTTTAGCTGGCCCGGGCCAGGCTGAAACCCACCAGCCTCCATGCATGTGGCTGGTGCCATAACCACTGTGCTATGGGCACTCAGCCAAGTAATGACTTTTCTAAAAGCAAATCATGTCTTTTATTTGCAACAAGGAAAGCAACATGTATACAATATATCTGTAACAAATGCTACCTTTCTTCTGTAATCAGTCTATAGATTTTATATTATTCAAAAACATTTTCATATCGAGAAAGCAAATTTGTGTTAGAGTGGAGGTTGTTACATGATTTTGATGCTGGGGTTTTGATACCATGATTAGTAAACTCCTCTTTGGAAGTGAAATTTGGAAGTGAAATTCTATTGAAATGAGGGATTTTCCAGAATAATACAACTCCTTGTATAATAAAATAATGATGATAGTTAGCATTTATTGCTCTTTAACATGTGCCAGGCACTAAGAGTTTTACTCATTTAATCCTCATGATAATCCTTTAACATAGATTCTATTATTATCCCCATTTTATAGATGAGGCAATGGAGTCACAGAGAAGTTAGATAAGTTGCCTGTATTCACACAACTAGTAAGAGGCAGAACTACAGTCAGTTATACCAGAAGTCACAGCATAAAGGGCATTTCAGAAAAGCTGACACGTGAGCTGGCTAACCCCAACCCCTAGCACTGGATGAGCACTGTACGTGCAGAGTATGGTTATTGTTTGCTTGTCTTCTTAGCATTGAACACAGGACAGGGGAAATGGTAGGACTAAAGTAAATGTTTATCAAGGGAATAAAGGAGAGTCATTTGCTACCAAAAAGGCATTTTTTTCAATCATGGTTTATCACATTAGCATATCAGATACTATAAGAAAATGTCATTATTTAAGAAATAACTTCTATCATAAATTTTATCTAAACATCACTGAGAAGAAAGGTGCATAAACTGCAACGGATGTTGTGAGCATAACATGTTCTTACCCTGATGGGCACTCAAGGACTCGCTCTCTGTTCAGTGTGACAAACTGACCTGAACCCCACAGAATGTGAGGGTGAAATAACCACTGCAACAGAAAACAGGTATGGGCCAGAGGGAAACAAGAGAGAGTCCTCAAACAGGGATGAAATTTAAAAAACAAAATAAACATGAGTTACCAGGAAATAGGAAAACTGTGGAGAAAGGCAGGGTCCACCAAGGTAATGTACAAAAGACGCAAAGAAAGGGGTGAGACCCACAGGCTCCTGTCCATTCCCCCAGCACTCTCTCCCCACGGGTGTCTGATGAGCAGTTTTGAAAGTCCTGACATGGCACTAAAGGTCTTCTGACTGGTGTTCTTCCTGCCTGGTAACCATCCCAGCCCTGGCATCTGACTGACAACAGATCTTTTTCTGAACCACAGAAACAGAGATTTACTGAGTTAGAAAAAAGCAGAGAACTTAGCCCCCGCCGCTAATCTAGCTGCCACTGCTTTGACAATGGAACCAAAGAAGACGAAGCACAAAAGTAACGTGCAGGAGAGGCCACAAAGAGAAAGCTGAAGGGAGAACAAAAAGTAACCAAGTCTAGAAAAAGGTACCAAAAAGGCCACAAGCATCCTTAATTTGTAGATGAAGACGACTGGCAATGAACATAATTAAATCCCATCTGGTTCACTGTTCATGCCCACGCTTCCTTAACAAGGCAATAGATTATCTTCCAGCTTATGAATTAACCTGCAATTAGTAGAGAATGAAAGAGAAAGAACAAAACGCAGCCATTTTCCATGTTAAGACAATTATCATCAAGGTTTCCGCACCCGGCAAGAGACTGAGGTCCGATGCAGTGAACCCCTGAGCAAGCAAAGCTTAGGGATTTCTTTTATTAATGAGATGGAGGATGACAGCTCAATTGCATGCTTACTTTAGGCTGACCTCTAGTTGGCTACATCCACAGGGTTCAAAATCAATGCCACAGTCCCTCATTCATTCCCTCTGGAGAAGAAAACTGGCCATCATAAACTAGGATTGGCTGATTCAGACTAATGCTCATATAAAATTTATACAAAAATCAATATAATATATATAAATGCCTTAGCCTAAAAACAAAAATGAACAGAGACTAGAATTGCAAAGAACTATTTTTTTATCTGTTAAAATTCTGCAGATTCCACTTTAAAATGAAAAGGATTATTAAGCTTGTCATGAGCAGTCATTTGGGGGTAATGTTTTCCTGCTTAAAAAAGTAATATATGCTGGGCCGCGCCTGTGGCTCAAAGAAGGAGGGCACTGGCCCCATATACTGGAAGTGGTGGGTTCAAACCCGGCCCCAGCCAAAAACTGCAAAAAAAAAGGTAATATATGCTAACTGCAGAAATTTTGGAAAATCTAATGAACAGATCAGTCATAATTCTTCCATAGTGAATATTTATTCCTTATAAGAGAAAAACCTCTTCAAATGAGATTTTTCAGGCAGTAACAAATTTTAAGCATAACACAAGAAAAGTATTACAAGAAAACAATTATGGGCTCAGCACCCGTAGCTCAGTGGTTAGGGTGCTGACCATATACACTGGGCCTGGCAGGTTCAAACCCAGCCCAGGCCTGCTAAACAATAACAACTACAACAAAAAAATAACCAGGCGTTATGACGCCTACAGTCCCAGCTACTTGGAAGGCTGAGGCAAGAGAATCACTTAAGCCCAAGAGGTTGAGGTTGCTATGAGCTGTGATGCCATGGCACTCTACCGAGGGCAACATAGTGAAACTGTCTCAAAAAAAAAAAAAAAAAAAGAAAAGAAAAAGATAAAACGATTATGTCTAGAGCTCCAAATTATTGATCTTAATAAAGTTCTTACAAGTTTTCTTCTGCTTATCCAAACCCATAGACTTTGCTACTAGCCAAGAAGTTTGTTTTGTGTTTAGAGAACAAACTATTCTGCTGGGCACAGTGGCTCACACCTGTAATCCTAGCACTCTGGGAGGCTGAGTTGGGTGGACTGTTTGAGCTCAGGAGTTCAAGACCAGCTTGAGCAAGAGAGAGACACCATCTCTAAAAGCAGCTGGGTGTTGTGGTGGGTACCACACAGCTGTTGCAGCTACTCTGGAGGCTATGGCAAGAGAATCGCTTGAGCCCAAGAGTTTGAGGTTGCTGTGAACAACAGCACTATACTGAGGATAACAGAGTGAGACTCTGTCTCAAAAAAAAAAAAGAAAAGTATTCAACCGCCCTTGGTATAAGAACATACGTGAAGCAAGCAACAGAACCACTCACCAAGTTTGTAGCAATCTCCAAGGCTTCCATGTGCCTTCCTAGGTGAGCCAGACACCGAGCTTGGCTTTCCTGAACATCTCTTTTCATGGCAAAATTGGTAGATGACAACTTTTCAGAGATACTGGAATACTCCTGCAGCGCTTTCTGGCCAATATTTGTTAATAAAGGAAATGAAGGGAAGAAAAGAAAGGTGGAAAACATAATAGAAAAAAGTATTCAGCATAGGGATGATTTTTTTCCTAAGTAGAAGGTAATGTTCTAATTTATCCCACAATGAACTAAAGACTTCAGTATTCTAGTCAGCATTATTTTCCTTCAAGACAGAGAAGGAATAGCTGGAGAACGTAACCACTACCACCATAGAAAGCATCCTGGCATAAGAGAAACATTCTGGAGTCAAATTAGAATTATTTGAATTCTGGTTTTGCCACTAACTTGCTGCATAATCTTTTCATCAGCAAATTAACAAGAGGATTCCATAAGAACAGGATTCTCATGAAGATGAAATGATATATATATATGCAGGTCATTTTATATATATAAAAAAGGATGTCCAACCTTTTTTATTTTTTGGTGCTGCACATTGGAAGAATAAAAGTTGCCTTGGGCCATGCATTAAATACACAAACACTAATGATCAGTTAAAAAAAAAAAAAAAAAAAGTCCACAAATACTTTTCATGATATCTGACACCACAGATAAGGAAAAAAAATCCTTACGAAATCAGCATGCAACCCACAGGCCACAGGTTGGATACTCTGAAAAAATATGAATCTATACCAACCCAACATCTAATTGTTAGCTTCTCCCTTTTCTTACACATTTTGGGGTATTTTGCTCCGGTGGCACTATAAGATATCTGTGCTTGGCTCGGCGCTCATAGCTCAGTGGTTAGGGCGCCAGCCATATACTCCAAGACAGGCAGGTTTGAACCTGGCCTGGGCCTGCTAAACAACAACAACTGCAGCAACAACAACAACAACAACAACAAAATAGCCAGGCGTTGTGGCAGCCACCTATAGTCCCAGCTACTTGGGAGGATGAGGCAAGAGAATTGCTTAAGTCCAAGAGTTAGAGGTTGCTGTGAGTTGCTGACGCCACACCACTCTGAGGGTGACATAGGGAGACTCTGTCTAAAAGGGAAAAAAAAAAAAAAAAGGGTATCTGTGCTGGAGGTTTCCACATAATGAGATTCAAAACCTGGGGAAATGGACCTACAAGAACCTAAGAAAGATTCTTCTGTTGAAGTTAAAGGAAACAAAATCAATTGTATAGAAAAGGATAGAATCTTGGAAGTCTAAGATTATAAATACACATCATAAAAGATTAAATTCATCTTCAAAAACAACGTACTCATAACTTTGTATACTGTTATTTACATATGAGGGCTGTTTAGAAAGTATCGGGCTGTAGTATAAAAAACAGAATTAACAATGACTGGATACTTTCCAGACAACCTTCTTATGCTACAATCGATAAAACAAGAAAGACCTCACTCCCAGTACCACAGCCCCGTATGCTGGATTCTACCTGATACTCTTGTCGTCTATAGGCCAGGTCCCCTTTGAACTTCTTGATGGTTAGCACTTCAACATCATCATTGCTTTCTGTCTCTTCATAAAACCACTACAAATCATGAAAAGAGCATATTACAGAGGGCAGCTATTCTCTTCCAACTTATACTCAGAAGTAGGACATGATTCACCATAATATAAATGCTTAAACATCAAGAAAAGATATACTTCTTCAGGATCAGACTCAGGGAAAATACATTTGACAAGAAAGAATGACAATTTTAATGAGGGTCCAGTTTTGTTTTGTTTTTTTTGCAGTTTCTGGCCACCTCCGGCATATGGGGCCGGTGCCCTTGAGCCACAGCCACTGCCACAATGAGGGTCCAGTTTTTATTATCTCTAGTAATAAACATGCCAATAATATGATACCCCTCAAGAAAAGCAGTATAGAAGTATGACCTTACCTACAGCATCTTCAATACAGGGTTGCAGCGCCTGAGAATCTACATTTATCCGGTATAGTTCACATTAGTTCTTCAAAATGAGGTATCTTTTTTTTCTTTTTGACACAGAGTCTCACTTTGTCACCTTCGGTAGAGTGCTGTAGCATCATAGCTCACAGCAACCTCCAACTCTCCGGCTCAAGCAATTCTCTTGCTTCAGCCTCCCAAGTAGCTGGGACTACAGGTACCTGCCACAACACCCACCTATTTTTAGAGACGGGGTCTTACCCTTGCTTAAGCTGGTCTCACATAGGGCAATCTACCCACCTCGGCCTCCCAGAATGGTAGGAAGGTATCTTTTCTTATACAGAAATTTAAAGTGAATAAAATAGGGATTGACCACTCTTTATGAAAAGGACATATGAAAGAATAATTATAATTATGGTACTACCATGAAAATGCCATAAATGTTTAAGTAGAATCTAAACAAAGGAAAACAAACATTAAGGCTGAAGAGGGGCTTCAACACCAACAAATCTAAGACTTACAGGAGAGAAGTGGAAATGCCCAGATGGGATTCTTTACTTGCTTTTCTACTAATTTAAATCCTATGGGTGGAAAGGAAAGTGAGACTGAGGTTTCTTGACTATTGAACAAAGAACACAGGTATGAGGAAACACACCGTATGTGTGTTTTCCACCTACAAAATCAGTATCTCATATATGGTAACACACTGAAGCTGAATAAAGTATATCCCCAGTTAGATACTAGTAATTCAAACATAAATAGGTTTGTGATTGCCCTACCATCACATCAAAATGCTTGGTTCTATATCTCAGAGCCATCAGAGCATCAGTGCCCCCTGTTATCATAGTAAAATTAGTTTCTCCCTTAGCCTGGTGCATCACAGGAGAAAGCTGGGATTGGACCACTGTCTCTCTGTGCTCCTTTATGCATTAAAAACAACAGTCAATGGATTTAACCTCTTATTTTCCTTTGTACTCTACTGCTGCCTAGTCACCTACTGTTTAGAAGGGCCAATCCTAACTTCTTGAACAGCAACTGCCTATCTATAAACCTCAATCAAATTTTCACTATCATATTGGTTTTCAAACAATTACTTTTCTTCTCCCACATAACCCACAGGGCTGCAGGGGTGCAAGAACTCAGGGGATGTCTTCAAATACCCACCTCGGATAAGAGGAAGGAGGGAAGAGCTGTGAACAAGGGTGGGGACTACAAGTGGAAGTGCACAGGAGCAGTCAGGGACAACAGAAATCTTCTAACTCAAATTCCTAGTTTTGGGAACCAACATGACTTGAATGTGGTCTCTTCACATTCACATAGCAAACAAATTCTTAAGTCAAGTATTAATAGGTTTTACTTTTAAATATAGAGCACAGAACATCTGGTACTTTCACACACATTATCTTGTTTCACTCTCCCAATTGCCCTGTAAGCCAGCAAGTACCATTTATTTCAAATGACAAAAAAGGATCTGACACCTTGAAAGGCAAGTTGGTAAAATTCAAGAGTCCTATCTTATAACTAGAGCTTTTTTATTCCCCAACACATGACTTCCCAAGCCCATGCATGTCCTGTTTTTGGTCTACACGATGGCACACTGAAGGTAACTGAAAGCCTGCCAAGTGGCAGGGAGAAAACATAACTGAAATAAAACAATACAATTCAGTAACTACAGAATGCTCAGAAGCTGTAAGTACAATTGTGAGGAAATGAGACAAAACATATAAGGAAACCCACCCAAGTGCCAGGAATAATTCAGTCTTCCATAAATATCAGTTATGACTGGTGAGAGATTTATTTTACACCCATGCAATACAAAGAATACTAATTCAAGAATATGTACCAAGTTCCTATTATGAACAAAAACTGTTCGGTACTGCAGAGGACATCAAGAACTCGCTCTTGTGCGACACTCCAGCGCTCTGCGGCGGAGGACCCGATGAGAACGCTGACAAGAGCTTTAAAACAGCCTAAAGGCGGGGGGTGGTGGGGAGAGGGCGCCAAACAGATTTGATTGGAAGAGACAACCAGAAAAGACTTCCTGGAGGACGCGCCTTGAGAAACGAGTAAGTGAACTACTCGGCCCCTCAGACGGGGTTAGCGGGGGCGGGGCGGGGCGGGGCGGGGCGGGGCGGGGGCGGGGGCGGGGGCGGGGCTCACCGAGAGGGGCAGGCCGATTTGCGGACGTCACCACCTGGCGCACAGACACTATGGGCCGTGGTCGCATTTCCCAGGGCCCGGGCTGCCCGCCGCGGGATCAGCGACGGGAAACGAGAGTCACCGGAGAGCTCAGGGCGGGGACAGGAGACCCGCGAGCAGCGGCCGGGCCGGATCCAACAACGCGGAGATTCTACGCGGGATGGGGCCGGGAACGCGGCCGCCTCCGCGGAGGGGTGGGGAAGACCCGGCAGGTCGGAGCCGGGGGGCGGCAGGTGCTGGGAGGCTAGGGCGTTTGAGGCGCTGAAGGTGGGGGACTCTCACCTGCGGCTCGCAGCGCTTGGCGCTGTAGGACGCAGGCGGCCCAGAACGCCGCTCGGGCCTCTCCTCGAATACCGAGTCCTCGAACTCGCCGCCGAACCAGCACCCGCTCTCCATCGCGCGCCCAGGAAACGCGCGGAGGCTGGGCCTAGAGCGACGCCCACCTTCCGGCCCCCGGAAGGGGCGGGGCTGCCGGGACGCGGGGCGCGGCATGCTGGGACTTGTAGTCTTTGCAAAGGCTGCGCAAGTCGTGGCCAGCTGCGGATTGAGGGCCGTGGTTGAGTTGAATTTTAGACTCCAAGACTGATCCAACTCCAGGTCAGAGGGTTTGACTTCTTCGTGTCCGATGAACAGAGCGATCCTTACCTGCACTTGTCAGAAAGCGCTGGCCCAGGGTAGCTGTTTAAAACTAACAAGTATTTTTTAGATACTGTGCGTGCCTGGCACTATGTCAAGCACCGTTTTTGTGCTTTCTGCTTTCACCTAACAACCACCCTGTGAAAGACACGGTGATTCCCGTTTTGCAAGTAAAGGTACATATTGCAACTTGGAGAGGTTAAATAACTATTGCTCAGAATTAGTTGTACGTAGCTAAGAGCTGAGAAATACAGAAATGAGTCAGTATTCCTCCTGTCTCCCAAGAAGAGACCACCACCACTAAGAAGACCAAAGCCAATCACTCATTCACGCATTTGTAAAAGAGACGACAGAAATTTACCAGGTTGGGAGTGGAGGCCTTGATGAAGGGGTATTCGTTCCACCTGTAGAAAAACACCAACTCCCAGAATACTAAGACAATCATTTTTTTGACTCTAAAAATTAGAGATTGTTGACAAAATACAGGCCAGTACTGCACAGCAATATTACTGTGCCATATTACACAGCAGTTAATAAACAAAGGTTTTCCTTGTTTTTTCCCTTATTCCTCTTCCCTGTCACTTCAACCCAAGTTTTCACCCCACAAATTCACCCTATAGGAACCTAATCCACTCCCCCATATTTCAAAAATGTCTCTATTTACTCCTCAAATCTAGAACCAACCCGTTTATTCAAAAGTTTGGGGTGATAAAAGTTTGTAGATAAAAATCTACAAAAAGTTTGGGGAGGCTCCACCTAACAGCCTCCAGACATTAGCTATTTGTGAATTCGTTCATAAAAGATCCATTTTGAAAGATATATTTTTGTTTTCCCATCTGAACCCACCCACATCCACCCCCAGGTCTAGCCTCCTGGCCCAACAACCAACTGGTCAGGAAGGGTTAGGGAAGCTTATGGGTAAAGGTAGTGCTTGGCTCTTTGGACTCAGGATTCCTGGGCTCGAGGGTTTCGAATCTTTTTACCACTAAGAAATTTTTCCCCAAAGTTGTTGAGGATTTGTGTACAAAATAAAATTGCATCAGTTAATTGATTGGTTTATTTCCCTTTAAAAATGGAATTTAGATCATATGTAACAGCCCATCCAAGCTTCTACCCAGCCTGAGTCTCCCACCATTGCCTCACTGTATCTGAGAATTCTGGTTGAAAGCAATGAAGTAAGTGTTCCGGACCCTGGGAAGCCTGAGGACTGATAAACTGTGATTAGCATTGGGCCTTTGGCAGTAAGAATGAAAATAGTTCAGAAACTCCTATCACTATTAAGGACCAAGGGTATGGATCCCCAGTTGCAAACCACTGCTACACTTGATAAAAGAGACTCTAGCGGTTCTCAACCTGTGGGTCGCAGGCATTAGGAAGGCCGTGGCATTAGGAAGGTTGAGAACCACTGTTCTAGGATAATGTCATTTTAAAAGAGTAGGCCAATAAAACAGAAGGGCATTATACGCTGTTAAATCTACCTTATACCCTTGAAACATTGGGTGTTAAGGAGAAAATTGGAATTCTGCAAGTATCTAAAATTGTATGATATGATAAAAACCTATTTCTGTAGATTTTTGTCTACAAAAATCTGATTTTTGATTAAGGTGCTGTATTGAGTTCAACATCACAAGGTAAACCCCATTTCCTCCAGGCAACCCTCCTTTTCAGTAATTCCCCCAAGCTTCTATCTATCCACTATGGCGTTTAGCACATCACAGACTGTTGAAAGCTAGAAATGCTATTTTTTTTTTTTTTTTTTTGAGACAGAGCCTCACACTGTCGCCCTAGATAGAAAGCTATGGCATCATCATAGCTCACAGCAACTTCAAACTCTTGGGCTTAAGTGATCCTCTTGTCTCAGCCTCCAGAGTAGCTGGGACTACAGGTGTGCACTACTATCCCAGGCTAGCTTTTTCTATTTTTATTAGAGACAGGGTCTTGTTCTTGCTCAGGCTGGTCTCCAACTCCTTCCTGTGCTCAAGCAATATACCTGCCTTGACTTCCCAGACTGCTAGGATAACAGACATGAGGCACCATACCTGGCCAGAGATATTGTCTTTTTCACTCTTGTAAACTCAGCCACTAGACAGGAGATGACCCAGATGACCCAGAATGCCCATTAAATGGACAAATGGGTGAATAAATGGAAAATAGCAAGAGGAGCACTTCTCACTTTTAAGTCACATGTTCATGTACTATCTCTGAGTGGTGGAGGGTAGGAACCAACATCTATTGAGTATTACAATGAGGTTAATTTTATTTCAATTAATTCTTACAATATCTCTCTCTGAATTAGACATTATTATTCCTGTTTTTACCTATGAGGAAATAGGTTCTGAGAGGTAACTTTGTCTCAGAGTCCAAGGTAATGAACAGATCAGTTCAAAGTCAACTTTAGCTGACACAAAATTCCACGTTGTTAACTATCTCCCAAAAACAAAATGGCAGAGCTTCATGAAGACATGGAGAACCAAGTCTGTCACTGGCTGGCTCTGCCTGCCCCACATTCTGGAGTCTTGGGAACTCTCATTTCTTCTCTGTGTATCTACGCAGAATGGCTTTCTCTGCCCTGCTTACACACATCACAACCATGGCTCCCTCAGCCTGGGCTTTCTACAAAGCTACAATAATTAAAACAGTGTGGTACTGGCATAAGGATCGAAATACAGGCCAATGGAATAGAATGAAGAGTCCAGAAATAAACCTTCATATATAGAGCCAATTGATTTTTGACAAAGGTTGCTAAGTCCAGTCAATGGAGAAAGACGAGTCACTTTAACATACAGTTCTAGGACAACTGGATTACCATTTGCAAAAAAATGAAGGTGGATTCCTACCATATACAAAAATTAACTCAGACTAATGACCTTTTGTGCATCAAAGGATATTAGCAAGAAAGTAAAAATACAACCTACGCAATGGGGAAAAAAGCCAATTCTAACTATTCACAGTAATTATGTTCTATAAAGTCACTACAAATATTGAATTAGCAAACAAAATGCTAAACAAATGTTTCTAGGATTAGGGTCATAGGAGCCCTTGGTCATAATATTTTCATCAATCATTCAATACATAACCGTGTTTTTTTTGTTTCTGTTCAAAGATACCTTACTTAATACATAATAATCTGTTTAAAGGTACCTTACATAATACATAAAGGCCAACAGCACTGTAACTCATGCCTGAATTAAGCTTATGTAACATGTATTTTCTCCATAGAGAAAGTGACAGCTCTCCAGAATTTAGGAATACTAGATAGCACTTCAGTACTGCCATACTAAACAGCAAAATTACAAGCTAAAAGCACAAAACATGACATTAAACAGACAACAAAAAGGATGTTTCTTTACAGTAAGAGAACTGAAAGAAGGCATCAGATCACAGGCTGTGTGTTGCTTACATCTTTAATCCTAGTACTCTGGGAGGCAGAGGTAGGAGGAGCACTCGAGGTCAGGAGTTTGAGATCAACCCGGGTAACATAGCAAGACCCTACTGCTACAAAAAATTTTAAAAGTTAGCTGGGCGTTGTGGTGTGTGCCTGCAAGCTGAAGCAGGAGGAACACTTGAGCCCAGGAGTTTGAGGCAACAATGAGCTATGATCATGCCACTGCACTTCAACCTGACAAACCAGGACCCTGTCTCAAAAACGAATAAAAAAAAAAAAGGTAGAGCATTGCTTTGGTTGGACTCAACAGGGACTATGCATATTTAGCAACTAAAATTTTTGCCATTCTGCACATGTGCAGGATGACCAAGAAAGTGCCATGGTTTGGAGGTTACAAATAAATTTTAGTGAGTAAGCAGATTTGCATACACAAAATCCATGAATAATTAAGATCAACTGTATTTGCAAATCATATACAGATGCCCACCGACTTATGATTTTTCAACTTTACACTGGATGTATTAGGATGTAACCCATCCCATGATAACCATGGTAAATTAAGGAACATCTGGATTTATAATAAATTGACTTATGATTGTTCAACTTTATAATGAATTTATTAGGGTATTAAATGTAATTGTAATACTCAATACGTACCAATAAAAAAGATGAATACAAGTCACATTGAGCACCTTTTGTAATTGCAAAAGTCAAATGTGACTTGCATACTACAAATTTAATAGTTTTTGTCTTTCTTAAAATGTGTATACTTTTTTTTACACCCTCTGTATTTATATAGAATGGAATATAATTAATCCATAAAAGGAAACAAAGCTTTGATATATACTATAGCACGGATGAATCTTATAAATAGTATGCTAAGTGAAATAAGCCTGATACAAAAGAACACATGCTGTATAATTCCACTTATTGAAATGTCAAGAATATGTAAATTAATAGAGACAGAAAGTTAAGAGATACAGTCCCCAACCTCCAGGCTGCAGACTGTTACCAGTCCATGGCCTGTTAGGATCTGGACTACACAGCAAGAGATGAGCAGAGCTTCATCCGTGTTACAGCCTGCTCCATCACTCACTGTCCGAGCTCCGCCTCCTGTCAAAGCGGCTGTGCATCAGGTTCTCATAGGAGCTGAACTCTACTGTCAACAGCTCGAGAGGGATCTAGGTTGTGTGTTCATTTAAGAAAACCTAATGCCTGATCTGAGGTGGAGCTGAGGCCGTGATTCTAGTGCTGGGGAGAGGTTTGGCTGCACAGAGGCCATAATAAATCAATTGTTTGCATATCAAAGCCACTGCCACCCCCTTCTGTGGAAAGACTGTCATCCAAGAAGAGGTCCCTGGTGCCAAAAAGGTTGGGGACTACGGGGTAAGAGATTACCAGGGGCTGTGGGAAATGGGGACGTATTGCTTAATGATTGCAAGTATCTGTTTGGGGTGAGGAAAAAGTTTTGGAAACAGTGGTGGTGGTTGCACAGCCCTGTTAATATAATTAATGCCATTGAATTATACACTTAACACTGATATAATGGCAAATATGTTATATACAGAGGGTGCTAAAAATGTATACACATATTGAGAGATGTTATCTATGTATTACTTTTTGAGGTTGAACTGAAGGTACAGTTACTGGTCAAGTGCACCTAGACATGCTACATGCATCCATTTTACCGGCAATTTTGGAGGGAATGATTGATTGTACTTCCAACAAGGTCTCTTAAAATATGCACACATTTTTCTTGCACCCCTGGTATGTTACCACAATTAAAAATAAAATGGCTCAGATAATAAAGTGGGGAAAAAAAAAATCACTGAAAACTACTAATCACTGCTTTTATTTTTGTATCCAAGGACACAACAAGGACAGGAAGGTTCTTTTGCTCTGTCAAATAAATATATTTAAAAGCTAGCAAACATCAGAGCAGAATTTTATCAAGCCTATAAAAGAGACAGTGGAAATGGATTAATGGTTATTTACAGCTATACAGAACTAATATATTGCAAGGGAAACATAATATAAATATATTCCAAGACTTTATTTCCAATACTTGACATTTCAAATTTTGAAAACATTAAAATTACTGTCAAACAAAACTCAGACCACATTAGCAATGGTTTAAAAAAGGGAGCAATTTAATCATTATAATACAGAGTGCTTTAAGAAGTTTTTAAACGTGTAAAAGAAAAAACAGCTTAGTGCATTCAGTTATTACAGTCTTTACACTGCTTCTTTTTTAAAAAAGTTAACAGTAGTATGAAAAAAGCCACCCACAAAGCCAGCTGTCTGAGTGAAGAAATCAGCTAAATTGCAGCATTTTGGAATTACTAATAAAGCTATAGTTAAAAAATAAAAAGTTTATAAAAATGAAAGCAGCATGCATATTCAAGGCTTTTTCATAACATTTTCATTAGCTAACATTTAACCAAGAGCTTATGTTTATTATTCATTATATTAGATAAAATAAACTGGCCAAAGCCTACTACATGTGGTCATTCAGAAAAACATGTTAAACCCAAAGCTAATTAAACCAAATAGTTCTTCTATGAAGAAAGCACATTTTGAAAAATGGTCCTATGGTCTCAAAAGAAAGGGTTCTTCTCAACATGAATAAACAGCACTTGTCTTTACAAAGTTTATAAGTTAGTCTGATCTTTCAGTCTCCTGATAGGGCAAGAGTTAACAGTTAACGCTCCCATGATTTATAAGTGAAAAGTTAACGAAAAGTTAACTTCTAACTCATTATGGTCAGTTCAGAATTTTTTCTCTATTCACTGAAATTGTTATACAAAGTAGAATTTCACCAAAAGATAATTCTTTAAAATTCTGAGCTGACCCCTGTAAAAACATTTCTGATTTCCACATGATTGTAAGAAAACACTAAGTATATATTTACTACATGATTCTTTTTCACATTTTTGGTGCAGTATTTATTTCAGAGTTTCATCCTATCCGAATTCTCATGTCAGTTTCTTTTCCTTCTTCAATATTAACTCTCGTCTGTTCAATAAAAAGCAAATCAGCTTCTAATGAGAAAAGTAACAGAAGAATTACAAGTAGAAATAGTGGTATCCATAAATGTGTTTAAATGAAAGATCCAATTATTAAGGGCCAGTGATACCACAAAATCTTACCCAATAGGCTGCTTTTACACTTAAAATTGTGTAAGCTCATGCACAACTTTTAATCTTAGTGCAGGGCCTGGTAGATAAGACATAGAAATAAATCAAGGTTTATTTATTTGGTTTTTTATTCCCATTTCTAACAGTTTTTACTCTTTAAATGTTTGGTCACTTGAAGTTCTAAGCTTAATCACATATCAGTGTAGAGGTGATAAAGCCTGTCTTACTAGAGACAGAGTATTAAGCTGGACAAAATATGAGGACAAGCTCTAGTGGTCATTAAACCCCCTCAGAAAGTCTAAGATTCAGTATCTCTGCATCAATTAGAATAAAAATGTATTAAAATTGGAATTTTTACAAGTTGTTTTTTAATTAGTGTTCTATTTACATTGCAGAACTTCCGCCAACTGCAGTAGTTTAACTTTGGCACAACATTAAGTTCCATTTCTTTTGGGTATTGGATCCTGTTTTTGAGAGTGTGTAAGCCCCAAAACGTTTTCAGTGTCATCAAAGATTGGGCCCATTCACAGTAAATCAGATATCTTGAGTTGAAGAATAGGTTCTCCTTCAACGTTTTAGGCAGCTATAAAAGAAAAATATAGAAGACTGAAAATTTAAAGTAAAGCACATTTTAATTTTTGTTACCTTTAGAAACAAAAATTGTATCAATTAGTCATGAAAATACATCTTCTGTATTCTCTTATTAATAAAGATCACTTGTAGCATACCTCTTATATAACAAATATATGTGTGTGACTCAAATACGTGTGTGTATACCTATGTTCTTCATATGCCAACTTGTTTATAAACGTCTATCACCTTTATATAATAACTTATACAAAATTTATTAGCAGGAATTATATATTCATTGTCAGTATTTATAATAAACTGAAATCTAATAACTCTTGTATTTTTTTCTATTTATACACAAGGCTGCCATGTGCAAAAAATATATATGTACCTCACTTTCTGCAATAACTATTTTGGCAAAGTTTTGGTAGCTTATTTTTTTGTTCATTGAACCACATTTAAATGAAGAAATAACAGGAAATTTGTGGTGAACCCTCTTACAAGTGAAAAATAATTTTTTTAGCCAATGATATATGATAATGTATTTTATAATTTTGTGTATTTTAAAAGCAAAGCATGCCTCTATATGTACCACATGTGTTTCTGTACATATCATGTCTAACATAAATACTATTAAAAAAAAAAAAACTGTAGCTGTATGTGAATTTTCTGACCACAATTAGTCTCTGTTACAGTGTTAATATATAACTTAGGAATTATCCACGCAAATTTAAAGTAAGGTCAAACTAAACCATACAAAAAAGTTCACATTATTTTTAGAGGATTGCAACTCCCCACAAAATCACTGCAGAGGTTACAATAATTCTCTGTAGCAACGAATTTGCTGATTTAATCTTGGCTGAGTGCACATTTCTGTGTTTAGCAATAAAAAAAAAAAATGCCTGTTAAAAATATTTTATGTATCTGGGTCAGAAGAAAGCCTATCCGGAAGACTTCTGATGTTAGGAAATGGATGGCTGCACTTCAGAAGAGAGCTGCACCAAACTGCTTCACTTCCTATGACTTACTACATGATACCCTAGAACCTGGGAGGAGATTTACACTGCTTGTTATTATACATTTTTAGTTTCATTTGTTCTTCTGTCCTAAAAATGTTAATAAAAACAAAATCTGGAAAAAGGATTGCTAAGCAGTAAGAATAGTGCCTTGTACATATTAAGCTCTCTATATATAATTGTTAAAATAAATAAAGCCAGGAAGACACGGGGGAATTAAGGAAAACTGCACAGAATAAGAAAGCATAACATTAGAGGATGGGGTAGTGATGCCAAAAGACAACGGAATAAGAATGCTCCTTTGTAAAATTATCATAATGAGGCTTCATGCTTCCTTTCCTTCCTTATAGGTGGAAAACACTGCAGTAATTTCTGACAGCCAGATGCTCTCTGCATCACTGACAGACGTACACAAATATCTCATGACAACTGCATTGTAGTCAAAGCAGTGAGCAGTGTACTTTTATCCTAAATCATTCCAAAACACAGAGTAGAAAAGAGTAATTGTGCTATTGAATTATGCAAGCATTAAGAATTGAAGTCCAAATTCCAAATCAGATATCTGATTTGCAACTACAGTATAATTTCAATTAATCCAATTTACATAAGATTTAAGGCACATCCCAAATTCTTCTACATTTAAATCATATTTATTTGCACTTTTAAAACTACAGAGATTTTTTTTCTTTTTAAGACAGAGTCTTACTTTGTCACCCTTGGTAGAGTGCTATGACATCATAGCTCACAGCAACCTCAAACTCAGGGGTTCAAGAGATCCTCTTCCTTAGCCTCCCGGATAGCTGGAACTATAGGTGCCCGCCACTAGGCCTAGCTATTTTTAGAGATGGGGGTCTTGCTCTAGCTCAGGTTGGTCTCAAACTCCTAAGCTCAGGCATCCACCCGCCTCGGCCTTCTAGAGTGCTAGGATTACAGGCATGAGCCACTGTGCCTTGCCTACAGAGATATTTTTTAACCAAATACAATGTTTGTGCTGGTAGCCGGTTTGTTTTATACCAAAGAATGAAAAGATATTTTAGGCAATTGAGTTAGCTGAATATGAAATTTGTTATTTGCTTTTTAATCTCTAAGACAGAAATAACTTACATCACAGTTTTCAAAAACAAATGCTACCTAAGCAAACATGAATTTATATATGGCCCAAAACAGACCTTCGATTTTTAATAAAAAATATATTGAATAATTGAATACATAAAGCATTTTTAACTGCAGTTAAAAACCTATTACAGTTTTGGGGGCAATATAAATAAGAAGAAAAGATACCCGTTTTCATCTAGTTTCCTAAACTGAGCAATCCTCACCCTGTAAGTCTTGCCTTTGGTATATTCCCCCCTCTCTTTAGTTTTTGCTCTTGAATTATTTTCTTAAATAGGCAAAAAATGAAGTTTTAGTGAAGGGAGGGTTTCAAGAAACGCATTTTAGTCATCTTTAATATTTGTTTGTGACTCTCCCTTGCCTACCAGTCTCCCTTCTTAAAGAATGGGTAATTTCCTCTCAAAAGAAAGTAAAAAAGTAATAAACTCTATGTATTAAGTAGAGTGATCACAATAACCAAGCTACACACGATAATAATGTATCTCTTGCCTATACTAGTGGCACCTAGGGTCTTCCTGGGGAAAAGAAAACCTACTTTAGAAACAACCATCAAGGGTGAAGATGACATACAACAAGGTGACCATTCAAAACGTGTGTGGCTGGTGAATATATACTCAGAAACTTACATTTCAGTCATCTGATTTAGAAAGCTTCCGCTTCACATGTCGTGGGGGTTCCCAAGTGTCACTATCATCTGTTTCTTCTTCATCTTCTTCCTGGTCGTCAATAACTTCCTCTTCCTCCTCATTTTCCTCAAACAATTCTATCCCTAACTCTGATCTTCTCTGTCTTTCTGCAAACCACTCTCTGACCTGCTCATAGCCCATATGTGATTTGTTAACAAGTTCATCAAGGTCCTGCTCATTAAGAAATTTGTGCTTCAGGTAATAATCCTTAAGTATTGCAGTTCCAGTTTTAAATTTAATGAGTGATGGTCCCCTGTCCCAGTTGTTAATTCTTTTGCTTCCTCTAGGCCGCCCCCGAGGTCTTCCTCTTCCCCGTCCCTTGGGTCTCCCTCTCCCTCTTCTCCTAAGGGAAGACAGACCATTCACGCTACCCGAATTGGCGCTTTGATAGTAGTAGTACCATTTCAAGTTTCCATTTTTCCAAGCATAACGGGTATCTCCAAACCAACTCACTATGTCTGTTCTGGCAAGTCCGCTTTCTTTGGCCAACTTGTCATACTCTTCTGGTGATGGCCACTGTGTTCGTACAAATGCACTTTTGAGCATGTGCAGCTGCTCAGGTGTTTTTTTACAGATCTTGCCTGTACTCCCTGCCTTAGGTGCGCCAGCTTCATCCCCAGGAGTTGTTTCCCCAGCTTCTTCTTTGGAACTACTTGCATTACTTTCATCGATTTCCATTTTCTCTTCCTTTAAAGCTTTCGATTTCTTCTTCTCTGTAAACCAAGCATCGATTTCTCTTCTAGTAAGTTTGGTTTGCGCTCTTAACCTATTTAATTCTTCATCTGTAAGTACAGAGTTGTTGAGGAAACTTGCCTGAAGGACGCGAAGCTGCTCTGCAGTTTTCTCTTTAAACTTTTGGGGAGTAAAGTCCGGAAAAGGGTTCCAGGATTGCTTATGCTGTGAAGTAACAACTGTTGGGGATTCTGTGGTTTCATCACTGGAGTCTATAATGATGGTGGTGGAGGAATCGTTGTTGAGATGTAAGCACTGATTACTCTTTGAATTTCTCTGGTTGTACCTTGTGTCACTAAACCACTTTTTAATCTCTCCTTTTGTCAGGCCTGTTATTTTCATAAGTCTGATGATTTCCGAATCATGAGGAAACTGATTTTTAAGATAGCTAACTTTTAATTCTGTCAGTTGCTCTTTAGTCTTTTTTGCACGAATGCCAAATGAATCGGGGTTTACCAGCGCAGTTTCATGTTTGACGTTTTGAGAAGCTGGAACTGCTGCTGGTGCTGGCTTTGTTTCTGCCACAGGCTGAGCAGCAGGTGCCTGACTTTTCTGTACATTTGTTTGGTTTGGAACCCCTGCCACTGTCAAGGCTATAGGTGCTGTTACTGGTAAGGTGTTAGTTCCAGCTACTTGAGTAAGAACCAGACCTGGTTGACCAACTATTTGGCATGTCTGTAAAATAGATGGTAAACCATTGCTCCCTGTAGAAATGTGTGTAGGAATAACAGTTATGGTCTGAGGTACGGTATGCACTGTTCCGTTGAACTGTTTTCTTCTTGCCTCCTCTACCTCCTCGGGAGTCCAACTAACACCATGTTTTAGACGTTGGGCTGAAAACCATATCTTGATCTGTTCCTCTGTATATTTTGCTTGAGCAGAAAGAACCGTAATTTCTGACATTGTTGGATAAGGAAATTTGTTGTAAGTGTTAAGTAAAAGGGGGTTATTATCCAATGCAGCATTATAGGTGGGAATGCTATTAACAGGAATTAAGACTTTGGGAATCAAATTAGAATTCTGCTGAGCTGACACAGCAGTTATCACCTGTGCTAACCCAGGAAGAACCGCTGTGGGGGTCACTACCGTGCTGGCAGTACTTGGATGTATTCTGTTTACAATGGAAGTACTTGCATTAGATTCAGAAGCTGAAGAACTGGGATTTTCTGTAATTTCTTCACGGTCTTGTTTGATTTCATTCTCCTTCTCATCAGGAACCTCCTCGGCTGAGTTATGATGAACTGTAATCCGTTTGTTCTCTACTTTGTTTTTCATCATTTTCATGATAGGAGTTTTACTGATAGATATTCCCAAAGAAGAAACTTCTGTAGATTCTGCTTGGTCAGAATTCTCTTCTTTAACAAAACTACCATCAAAAGTCAAATCATTTATTGTTTGTTCAAAGATTGTCTGGTTGTTACGTTTCACCATAGTCAACTTAAAATTCTCTTCTCCTGGGTGATATTTCAGATTATGCTCAGAAAGTGCATCATACCTTTTGGTAAGAAAATTGCATTCGACACAAACATAGGATGAATTTAGCACTACATTGGGATGTTCTGAATCCACATGAAAAGTAAACATATTTAGATCTGGAGTTTGAAAAGTACAATATTTACATTCATAGCCACCTTCAACTTTTTTACTTTGCTGATTGTCAGAATCCACAGATTCGTGAACTTCTTCATCACTTGAGATACTCTCTGCTCTCGTGTTTTCTACAGGCGTTAGGACAGGAGGGCCTTCGTCCAAATCTGATATCAGCTCAAGGTCTGGATCTTGTTCACTGGCAAGGACCATGCATGGTGTTGTCGACTTTCGCCTGCTTGCCATTCTGATGTTACGGGGGAAAGCTCAGTGGCAATTAAAAAAGCATTGATGCTTAAAACTGTTCAGTATTCTTCATATGGAAACAATGGCTTTGGGTTCTTCAAGTCCATTTTTGTGCTCGACAAGTCTCATTAGCAGCTTTCTCATTGTGCAATCAAGTAAAGAGCTTATTGTTGGCAGATAAAATACTGTTGAACTGCTGAAATTTTTGAAGCACAACTCCAATCACCTACATTAAAATAAATTTAAAAATGTTTTAAAATGAGTGACTTTAATCTTTTAGACAAATTATAGTTATATTTTACTTATATGAAGTTGCTGGATAGCTCAGTTATAAAGATCTAAAATATGACAAGTATCAGAAAAAAAAGTCCTCTAAGGATCAAAATAGATGTCTCCAAGCAGACTTAGTGAAGGTCATGTACTGTACTTGTGGGTCAGATCCAAGCTTGTTTATCTCAACTTTTTAGCCAGCTCCACATTGGAAGGCAAGGGGGAAAGGGCCTGCCTTGGCAAGCACACTATTATCAAGTGAGATGACAATGTGTCAACAAACAAGGAACTTTAAAACTATAGAGAGCAGTCACAGATACTAAAAAGTGAGGGCCATTAAGTGTACAGGAAGTTCAATCCTCCACTTAAGTCCTCATCTTCCTACTGGTCTGTCTTATTCGCCCCAAAGCATGTTCTACTATGCAAAAATAGCAAAGATGCAGGATGAACAATCAAAATTTGAGAAACATTATCCTTCATCATTTTCCACAATGCTACCAGAATTAACAAAACATATCTAACCACATCAGTCTCCTGGTACAGGTCCCCAGTCCTGGAGGGATAAAGTACACACTCCTTTGAGAGACATCTAATTCCCTTCACAACCTGGCCTACCCTCACTTTGCTGCCTTCTCTCCTGCACTTTTTCTCCTTCATTTCTTTACGCGTTTGGTGTCCTTCCTAGCCCACCAAAAATGACTGCCCTTGCAGGGACACTCCCATACTTCCAGACCCTTGCTAAGCCTCCCTTCAGCTAGCATACTTGTCTGTGCACTTGATCTCTCCGCCCTATAGATCACTGCTTTCCTTTCATTTGGTCCCATCTCCTCCCCTGACCATTTTGTAGTCTAGTACTTACCACATGGGAGTAGAGTAAGGCTACATTTCTGTCCTCATGCCCCCAGCCGTACTTGTGGTCTCCTTATTATGGATACTATGTCCCATTCTTTTTTCTTTTAAGTTACAGCTTGCTATAATTTAGATGTCTGGCTCTCCAGTTTTGGGATTAAACGTCTTACTTTTTATTTTATCTAGCATAAAAATACCAAATTTTGTTTCTCTTCCTACTAATTCGTTACTCAAACTGGCTAGTTAGTAAGAATTTAAGCAGATGCAAACAAATTTTTAAAAGCTTAAATACTTCCTGGTAAAGTCATGAAAAGTCTAAAATACTCATACATTATGTTATAATCTAGTGATGCACACCCCAAGTTATGCTTTTTCCTTTGAAAACATTGGCCTTGTCAATTTACTTAAGATTAAGTAAATTACTTAAAAGAGAGGCTTTTAAAAAAATTTTCAGTAGGCTTGGTGCTTGTAGCTCAGCAGCTAGGGCACCAGCCACATACACCAGAGCTGGCAAGTTCGAATCCAACTTGCCAAACAACAATGACAACTACAAACAAAAAACAGCCGGGCACTATGGCAGGCACCTGTAGTCCCAGCTACGTGGGAGGCTGAGGCAAAAGAATTGCTTAAGCCCAAGAGTTGGAGGTTGCTGTGAGCTGTGGTGCCACAGCTTTACCAAGGGTGACATAGTGAGACTCTGTCTCAAAAATTTTTTTTTCAGTAATAGAAAAGACTAAAAGTCTGATTATCTTGGTTGTTATAGATTGCCTCAACCTCTGGTTACTTCTATATCAAATCACATAGACTTGAGAAATAGTCATTCCTCTTTACTCCTAAAACTGCTCACTACAACCTACCTTCAGGTTCTCCATGATTTCCCTAATGAAATCAGGGTCGGTGTATTATTTAACCTATTTTTAAAGAGAAACTGAGAATTCCCAAAAGAGTTTCAAGATTGGATCCAAGGGCTCAATTCTGCATAATATGTATAGTCTTAAAAAAAGCCCAAGGAGCAAACAAAGGAATCCTTAGGGTTCTAATTACAAAGTCATAATTTTATACAAAACAAGCATCTTAGTACAATTGCCCCATTTTTATGGAAGAAGAAACCCAGGCCCAGAGTAGTTATTCACACAGGCATTTTAGTAGAGGGGGAAACCACAGGGTTTGGAGTCAACTCTAGAACTTAGTAGTTAGGTGACTGGAAAAGTTACTCATTCAGCCTCAGTTTTCTCATCTCTAGAAACAAGATTCTTCAGTTAAACAAATTCATTCAACAACTATTTGTTTAATGTCAGTCACTTGCCAGGCACTGTGTTAGGCACTTAGGATGCAGTGGTGACCAAGATAGACCAACTGCCGTCTGTCAGGTACTAGCAGTGGAGCAAGGAAATCAGGCAGCAAACAATTACTAAGAATAACCTATGATCAATGAAATGAGAGGAAATGTCAGCAACTATAGAAGTACACTGCAGGAGGCTTCTAGAAATGAAGCAGAGAAAGCTTCCCCTTCCCCGAGGGGAAGCAGAATGGTGTTACCTGCCTCAGAGGCTGATCAAGTGAAAACGCTTCCTCTACCCTCTCTAGTACACAGGAGGTGCCTACTGATGCCGTTTTCAGTCCCTCAAAAATTCTTTCAAGGAAAGAAAAAATACCATTTATTTAGTATTACAAACTCTCACTCTGTCTTTTAAAAAATATGACTTAATCAACTGACCAGGCACAATAATAAACTGCTGTACAAAAAACACCATTAGCTGACAGGCATCACAACCTCTATTTGAAGGTCAACTAAAAATAGGGCTTAAAATCGATGTTGGGGAAGCTTACACTATTTGCCTGTAAAAAGGAGCCAAGAGGTCAGTTGCACAACTGAGTAGCTATGTATCACTGCAATTAAAACAATTAAAATTAAGTCTGCCAATAAAAAAAAGTATGCTCCAAATGCATCCAGCACAGTATATAAAATTACTTTAAAAAATAGCATTCAGTTAATCTTTTAGGAGAAACATGTAAAAAAAGCTGATCAAATCAATTAATTGTTATACTGACATTAAAAACATTCAGTTAATCTTTTAGTAGAAACATATGTAAAAAAAACTGATCAAATCAATTAATTGCTATACTGACATTAAAAATGATAGCCAAAAGAGTAATTAAGGAACATGAAGAAATGATCCATTTATTATGACGTTTTTTAAAAATTAGAAAAAAATTTGCATGTTCATTATAATAACTGTTAGGAAATATGTATGTGTGTGAACAAAGACTAAAGGAGAATATATGAAAAATGAAATTTTCATATGAGATTATGGGTGACGTTTTTATGTACACTATTTACAAGTTTTCTTTAATATTGTTAAAATATTGCTTTATTATAAAATACAACAAGCAATAGTTTCAAGGCCTTACAGTTACAAATAGGCTAGAATAGTTCTAGAATCATTTGTCTCAAGTTGGAAACAAAGTTTCTTTTCTATTTTTAAGGCAAAAACATGTGCTACATACATAAACATTTTTCTAGGAGTGCAGGACTTTCTCAGCATATAAAGCATTCAGGTATATTCCAGATGGTTTCTGGAACTATTGCTCACACTCACAGAAGTCCATTGATTCTGAGAGCCCTCAAGATCACCCTTAATCTAGAGGATCTGGTCAAGCCAATTTTCATGGCTCTATCTGTATGCTGGCTCTACTCCTGAGGGTAGAATGCTCTTCAGTCAACTCATGATTCTGCACGCATCAAAATAATTACAACAAAGTTTCTCTATAGAAATGCGTTTAATAAAAGCAAAATTTATATCATCATGACATAAAAATGTTGGCAGTTCTTATACAAGTTCTTTTTCTATGGTCAGAAAGTCTGCTTAGCTTTCCACTATATTTCTATAGCCCAACAAAGTACATACTAGGATCTAAATAAATAGGGTATCCATAAAGTTCATGTGCAATTTACTATGTTAAACTATTATATATTGCACATGAACTTTATGTCCACCCTGTATTTGCTGAAAATAATTTTTTTTGTTTCCTTTTTTGTTGAGGCGGAATCTTACTTTGTCGCCCTGAGTTGATGTGATGGTGTCATAGTTCACAGCAACCTCAAATCCTGGCTTTCAACAATCCTCTTGCCTCAGACTCCCAAGTAGCAGGGACTATAAGTGCCCGCCACTATGCCCAGCTAGTTTTTCTATTTTCAGTAGAGATGAGGTCTCCCTCTTGCTCAGGCTGGTGATGAGCTAAGGCTATACACCTGCCTGACCTACCAGCGTGCTAAGATTATAGGCGTGAACCACTGTGCCCAGCCTCAGTAGATTAATTTTGATGGTAAAATCCGTACTAATACAAATTACCTTAGTCATTACAGTATTAAAACATTCTCAGGTGTAAAACATTCTAGTCATTGAAATATAGCAGTGAATATTCAACAAACATTTACTAACTTCTAAGTTTGTTTTAATGGATTAGTTTTAAGTGTTAATAGAGTATAATAAAAATTTGTGGATTACTTAAGGAAGATAAACGCATTAAAATATTATTCCTGCAATAATATTCAGGAGAAATGGGCATAGTTCTTGCAAAGATAGCAAATGTGAATTTGTACTTAGCACAGTTATTTTTCTGTTCCATGAGGAAACTATACGTTAATGGTATCCTACTACATTTTGAAAAGATTAAAAAGTAAGTCCTCAATGTAGTATACTATAAGAAGTTATGGACTGTTTTACATTCCGTGCTTACTACTAAAAAAATTCTAAAACTTTTTATAATTAATCAGAGCCATAACTGCCCTGAAGACTTGGTTTTTTAGCCTGTCTTTTACTTCAAATTAAATGATTAACAGATAACAGTATGTTGGCCTAGTTGCCACAAAACCATGTGATTTTGGTAAAGATTTTATGTGAATAAAAACAGACTGTTTTTACACAAATTCTGGGTCAAGTAAGAACATTTAGAAGATACTAACTGTATCTTTAGAATACATTTTTTAGGATCATGTTAGCTTTGACCTAGCATCAGCTAAATGAAACAGTTCTTAGGTAGCAAAAACACATACAAATGAGAATTCTGGGGAATCAGCATTTTCATATATACACCCTGAGAATTCTTAGGACTTTGTATTCTAATTTCACTTCTGTCTTTTTGAGTCAAGAGTTCTATTTAGCCAGCTGAAAATACTTATTTTTACATGTTTGTATTCAAACTAAAGGTTGCAAATCTAACAAAGCCACCAAGTGCCTAAATAGTAGGAACAAAGAATAACAAGTTCAAATTAAAACAAAGGGTATTCACCATGTTAAAAAAAAAAAAAGTAGCTTTTACACCCTTAAGGCACTTTTAAAGTTAAAATGTAAATATATTTAGAAGGAATAATCAAGTTATTAAAAAAATTAAATTAGGGGCATTGCCTGTGGCTCAGTGACTGGGGCGCCAGCTCCATATACCAAGGGTGGTGGGTTCAAACCTGGCCCTGGCCAAACTGCAACAATAAAAAAAAAGCCGGGCATTATGGCGGGCGCCTGTAGTCCCAGCTACTTGGGAGGCTGAGGCAAGAGAATCGCCTAAGTCCAAGAGCTGGAGGTTGCTGTGAGCTGTGACACTACAGCATCTACTAAGGGTGACAAAGTGAGACTCTAAAAAAAAAAAAAAATCAAATTAAATTAGGTATTTTACAACCCAAATTGGTATCCACACAATTTTTTTTTAAGATTATTGGTACCTAGATCATTACCTGAAAGATAAATCTTGAGAAAATTGCCAAAAAAATCTCACGGCAATAAAAAGTCAAGTACTAAAGTGAATACAGAGACAGGAAGGAAAGTGATAATAAAAGTGAAAGCATCCAAGAAACTGTAGCTAGGGGCAGGAGGGGTGGCTCACGCCTGTAATCCTAACACTCTGGGAGGCTGAAGTGGGTGGACTACTTGAGCTCAGGCATTCCAGATCAGCCTGAGCAAGAGCAAGACACTGTCTCTAAAAATAGCCAGGCATGGTGGCGGGTACCTGTAGTCTCAGCTACCAGGCTGAGAAAAAAGGATCACTTGAGCCCAAGAGTTTGAGGTTACAGTAAGCTATAATGCGATGGCACTCTACCCAGGTGGACAAAGTGAAACTCTTGTCTTAAAAAAAAAAAAAAAAAAAGAAAAAGAAAAGAAACTGTCGCTAAAGATATTCTAACTTCAGAGGATCTCTCTGGTGAGAAAGATTTAGGCTGAAAGGTCAGGAAAACTCTATCCTTCCTACCTGTTTTTTTACATCCAATAAAGTGAACTTCAATGATTCTAAAGATTAAAAGAAGAGCGCTCACTTTAGCAGCACATATACTAAAAAAATTGGACTGATACAGAGAAGATTAGCATGGCCCCTGCACAAGGATGACATGCAAAGTCATGAAGCAGTCCATATTTTTGCACAGTACATTCGATTGTAGACAAATTTATGATACTTCTGTGTTATAAATCTCTACAATTTTGTGAATGTCAAAGTTATTCTTTGACATTCAGTATGTCAGTAGTTCTTCAGTTATATTTACATGAGTTGTAAATATGTAAATACATTCTTAGTTTAGGTAATCTTCCAAAATACAAAGCACTCTCAGATATCAGTGAGTTTGAATTATTGATAAGTTTGAATTATTGATGAAATGTTGAAAATGTTAAGCGTTTGATTTTATGCAAGCTTATTTTTGCGGGGGGGGGGGGGATTAAAAGCAGAATCCACAGACAGATTTCTCCTGGCAAGCTCTTGAGCCCAGATTTGAGGAGTGAAATGTCTTTTTGAAAGGTTTCTGTCTAGGACCTTCCACCCCCAGTTGGCATGTAGGTAGGTACATGATATAATGAGAGTGACACATAAACTAGCACTATCATGAATCTCCTATCTCATTAGTAGTTTGTGAACATGATCCAAAACTAATTGTTTGATTTTGCCTACTTTTCTCAAGAAGGCGTGTTAAGTCTTTCACAGCAGTCTAACACAAGAACGCTATTTTTAGTTCCAAGTGAGATAATCTTTGAGAGCCTGAGAAACCATTCACTTGTTCATTATCTTCCCTATTTATAAAATAAGTGAACTGTCACCCACTTTATCGAGAATACAATGATTTAATTTTAAAAAATACTTTGAAAAATAAGTAATTAGTATTGATAATATCAACTTGTAAGAACTCCATCACATTTTTAAAAATAAAAGTGAATTACCACATTAATGGTTTTGGATCTTTCTTAATATTGTCTGGAATCATCTAGAATAAATAATTACTAAACTATAAATATTTCAAACATAGTATATAATCTAATGCTTCTTATAAAAGGCAATTAATCACAGCGGTGCCTGTGCCTCAGTGAGTAGTGTGCCAGCCCCATATACTGAGGGTGGCAGGTTCAAACCCAGCCCTGGCCAAACTGCAACAAAAAAAATAGCCATGCATTGTGGTGAGCGCTTGTAGTCCCAGCTACTCAGGAGACTGAGGCAAGAGAATTGCCTAAGCCCAGGAGCTGGAAGTTGCTGTGAGCTGTGAAGCCACAGCTCTACCAGGGGGCGACAAAGTGAAACTCTGTCTCAAAAAAAAAAAAAAGCCAATTAATCAGTCAAACAAAATGTAAGATCAATTATGTACAAATACATTCAACTGTTTAAATATTGGTATGGTTGATCCAAATAAAAGTATTTAATGAACATCTTAATTTTTATAATTATAAATAACTATTATTAGTAGCTTATATATGGAAGATACAATTTTGGGAATTTTTCTTGTAAATCTTCAAGCATTTTTCTGGACATAGGCAGAAAAATGGTAAAATTCTAGATCAATTTCCTCACAATAAAGGTCCCTGCCCTCATGATGTTCCTTTGTTTACCTGTTATCATAGCACCTGATATAGTGCCTCACAAACAGCAGATTTCAACGAATATTAGTTGAAAGATCAATTATACTGCATAAGATTTATTCTGGAAGTATGATGCTGTTTCCTTTGAAATTAAAGCAGTCAATATGCCTATGGTTTTTAAACTTTGAAAGTGTATTTTTATCAAAAGTGTTCAGTATATATCTGTTGCTTTTTAAGGAAAGCTTTTAAAAACTTTAGCTAAACATTTTATCATAGTATGCAAAGTGAGTACATTTAGTTATCAAGACAATGAAACACATACTTGCCACAGTTTCTTCAGCATTCTGTTCTTTGTAACAGAAGGGTGTCCCTTCTACTTAGGAGGTGTTGAGCTCAGGCCATCATTGACCAATAGGTCCAAAGTAGAGGTCTTCTCCTACAAAAAAAGTAACATCATTTGATTAGTCTAAGTATGATTTAGCCTTAGTTAGGAAATTTTGTAGTTTATGGCTTTAAAAAAGAAAATAAATGTAATTCTGAAAAACAATTATTTTCTCATAAAAATTTTAAATGGGCCATCTAAATGCCAAACTCAACACTGGTAGAAGATACAAAATTTAAAACTACCCATTAAAATATTCTATTTATATTATACTGAACCAAGTAACTTTTAGACCATTTTCAATAAAATCTCCAAATGTGACTATACACAGTCTGTGAAGTGAAAGTTGACATGTAGGAATTCAGAATTCTTCAAAATTAGTACACAAAGGTTATGGAAGACAACTTAGGTATACTAAGAAATGGGAGTAGGTATATATGTTTTATGTGTTTATATGTAAACCTGATATTGGTATACTAATTTACTGTGTATTAATTGGAAGGGAGAGGATTATTAATGCCAATAATGTAAGTCCCCAATAATAATTGAAATAAATTAGTGGTACTCTACCCCAAAACATGTGGTTTTCTAACAGAATGACTAGTGTTGAACTATATAGCTTTAGCTAGAAAGCTACTACCAAATGGTTTTACAATCAGTGCATTATAAGCATCAATATTGTGTAATCAAACAAATTGAAAATCATTCTCTGAAAATTCAGATTAATGTCTAAAAATGTGATAGTATATAACCCAGAAAAATTAAACCAACCAAAAACATTTAATGAAAACTACAATTGCTTCCCTTGTTAGAATGACAGTAAATAATGCCTTTGATGTGTTAAAGAATTTTTCTTGTTATTCTTTAAGCACTGATACTCTGTTAGCTAAGTCAATAAATAGTAAGGAAAATTAATTTCCCAAAATATCTTATTTTTTTATTAATGCTATTATTACATACAAGTTTATGAAGAAACTTCTTAAGTCTAAAAATAACAGAAACATACTAGTCCTCTAATAAAATACTTCTACGTTAAGTTAAAGCTTAGGCTGAATAATTATGCTATTTTCATGAAATGCAAAAGAGCATTTTCCTAAAAGGCTCAATGAGGATCCATCCTACTATTTCTGTGGCCTGGGATTCTGTAACTTCATTTCCTGGTATGTCCCTCATCAATTACTCCTTAGCCACTCATCTACAGGACGTGGACTATTAAAACAGATAGGAAACAGCTGCCAAAGAGGGAAGGTTCTTGTCCAAAATGAATTATTAATATTTGTAGAAAATTGGTAACCTATTTCAATCCACTCTTTTTTTTTGAGACAGTCTCACTCTGTTGCCCTGGGTAGAGGGCCATGGCATCATCATTGCTCACAGCAACTTTAAACTCTTGGGCTTAAGCCATCCCCTTGCCTCAGCCTCCCAAGTAGCTATGACTACAGGCAGCTACCACCAAACCTGGCCAGTTTTTCTATTCTTAGTAGATATAGGGTCTTGCTGTTCTTTAGGCTGGTCTTGAACTCCTGAGCTCAAGCAATCCACCCACCTCAGCCTCCCAGGTGTGAGCCACGGCGCCCAGCTGAACACGTCTCTTGACAGGGGCTTCCAAGACGTGCAAAGGCTCAAGGCTACTAGAACCAACAAATGAGCTAGCTCTTCAATACTTATGAATAAAGATCACATTTGCTTAATTTTATTTCAGTCCTGATACTAGGATTACTTTATCTCAAACATATACAATATATAATAAAAGCAAACAAGTTGTTCTAACTGTAGATAGATTATAAATAAAGTCTAAGAGTGTAAGCTCTGGAACAGATCCCATTCAAACCCAGCACTGTCACTCACTAGCTGTGTGGCTTTAGACAAGTAACTTAGCCTATATGTGTCTCAATGTGCTCATGCATAAAATGAGGCTAATAATAGTACATAATAGGGTTGTTGTAAGGACTGAGAGAATACATGTAAAGTTTTTAGACTGTTTCTTGATAATTAGTAAGAACCCAATGAATGTTAGCAAAGGAAGTCTTCAAAATTTGCCACATGTTGACAAATAGTAAAAATCTTTTAAATCAACTAATAAATGTTATTTGTCATTTCATACCTTTCAGCATATTAAATCATGCTGGAACAAGCTAGGTTTAAAAGGTAGACAGTAATCAATCATGATTCAATCCTCCCCACCACACACTTTCTCTGGCCTTAGCTTCAAAATGATTTATTATTGTATGACATATTTTAAAGGGGTATTTCATAGAACTAACAAATGTTTGATAAAAATAATCTTATCATAGAAAGGACAAAAGGAGTAGAAATTGTTCCCTTCTCATCACCCCCCCCCCCCCAAACTCCCAAATACAGGCCATGCTCAGCAAAGTTATAACAAACTTCTTTTTGACAATATTGGATTGTAAAAGAGAATAAAGGAATAAACTTAGGATAAAATAAAAACATAATTATGAGTGAAGTGCTTAGAAATATCATAACCTCCTACTTGTTCATTTCTTACAACCATCAAAAAAAGAGAAAAAACCCTTTTAGGAAAGGGAAAAAAAGGAGCCAGAAATCAAATGTAAAATCTATGAAATTACCAGAACATAATGACAGTTATTTTATTTAAAATGATAAATGTATATATAATTTGACTACCACTTTAGTATTTTTATTTTGTTAAGATAAGCTCTGATAATATGATATTTAAATATCTAAAATCAAAAACTGAAAATAAAAATCCTGCATTAAAAATGATCTATTGAACTGACTTCCTGGAATAAACGTTATTTTTAAGCTGTTCATATATTCTTCTTCCTTTTTTTTCTTTTGGAAAGTTTTAAACATATATACTTCTTTTCAGAGTATTTCATCTATTTGCTTAGGCCAAAGGTATATATTAAAGTTTCTTAAATACATTAGAGCAGGGGTCCTCAAACTACAGCCAGCGGGCCACATGCGGCCCGCCAAGGACATTTATCCAGCCCGCCGGGTGTTTTTGCCACAGCAGCCTGTCCTGATTAGTAGCCGACTTGTCCCGGGGCTGCAGTGTGCATGTGAGGAATGTGTGCCAACCCACCAACCCACAGACTGCTCCTTCTCTCTGTCTCTCCCACCAGGTGTTATTGCCATTGCCGTCCTGCTTAGCAACCCACTGTCCGGGCCACAGTGCGCATGCATGGAATGTACCCCACACTCTCCAATTCCCCTCCTACTCTCCAACTCCGCTCCTTCTCTCTGTCTCTTAACTCCTCATCTCAGTCTCTGGTGTAATCGGAGGAGTCACCAGGTTGCCTGTGCAGAGCCTGCTGCTGCCTAAGGACCGAGGTAAGTACAAGTTACGATTTTTTCTTTTTTTTTGAAGTTAGGTCTTTTCTTTTTTTTTATTTTGCAATTAGTAGGGCCTTTTTTTTGCAATTAAGGAGGGCCTTTTTTTCCTGAAGTTAGGAGGTCTTTCTTTTTTTTTTTTGCAGATAGGGGGCACCTTTTTTTGAAGTTAGAAGAGACTTTTTTTTGAAGTTAGTAAAGCTTTTTTTTTTAAGTTGCTTGGTTGGTTGGGGGTAGTTTCTGGGAGGGTTGCATCACAGTGATAATGCAAATAGTCAGCACTCAGTGCTAATGCAAATTGTCAGTGCTCAGAGGTAATGCAAATGGTCAGAGCTCAGAGGTAATGCCAATAGTCAGCGCTCAGTGGTTATGATAATTGTAAGTGTTCA
>CAUYPK010009034.1:0-19428 GCA_963574355.1 Loris lydekkerianus | reverse complement strand
TCCCACCACCAAAACCTCCCCCCTCCCTTTATCATCATTTTTTAATTAACATTTGGTTAGTCAGATAAGTTTAAGTGGCATTTCTTTATTTTGCGTTGATTGGATTTTAAATAAGATTAAATCATCTTAATATGTAATTGCCCATTTGTATTTCTTTTGTAAATGGTTGGCTTATGTTCCTGGCCCATCTTTCTACGTTTTTTTGGTCCATATTGATTTGTGAGAGCTTTTTTAAATCAAGAATGTTTTTTTTATTTGACTTTGTGTTCACATTTGTCCTTTGCCTTTTAATTTTACATTTTTACATAGTAAATTTTGCAAAAACGTTTTTGTGTGGTTTCTTCTATTCCTTCTGTGTTTGTAAGGTCCCTGTTTCAAGGTCAGAAAACATTCTCTTAGGATTTCTTGTAGCACTTGTGTGGTTCATTTTTTACCCATAATATTTTCATCTATTTGTTTTTTCTGGAAATTTAGCCAATTTTCTCAGAGCAGTTAACTAAATATTCTTTTCTTCCTCATCGACTCCACATGCTACTTACGGTGAGGGATGTTTTCTAGATATTCCGTTACACTGTATGTATGCCATTTGTCTGCTGGTCACTTTAAATAATGGAAGCTTTGTGATATATTTCAAAGCGTTCTGCTAATCCCTCCTACACACGGTTGTTTTGTTTGGTCTTTTGCTTTTCTTGGCTGCCTATACCCACTTATTCTCTGTGGGGCTTTCAATTTGAAGATATTTCTGAAAGGGTAGTGCCTGTGGCTCAGTGGATAGGGCACCAGCCCCATATACCGAGTTTGGTAGGTTCAAACCCAGTCCCCAGCCAAACTGCAACAAAAAAATAGTTGGACATTCTGGCAGGTGCCTGTAGTCCCAGCTACTTGGGAGGCTGAGGCAAGAGAATTGCCTAAGCCCAGGAGTTGGAGGTTGCTGTGAGCTGTGATACCACAGCACTTTACCAAAGGCTATAAAGTAAGACTGTCTCTAAAAAAAGAAAAAAGGAAATATTTCAGGAAAATACAAGCATGTCATTGTATTTTAAGGATGCTGCCTTGTCAGATGACCCATGTAGTGTGATGGACTCTGAAATGAACGCTCCCACTTTGTTCCTTTCGCAGCAGCTTGTCCAGAGCATCGTTCATCTCCACGAGCTCCTGACCACTCTGCAGGTGCGTGGCTTCTCTCACCCATGTGTAGAGAACAGCTGTAAAGAGACCATTATTGGCTTGGGTCTTTGAGTTTTGTATGTTGCTTCTCTAGATCCTCAGTCTAGAGAAGACTAGTTCTTGTGAGGAAAAAATTGCAGAATGCAGGGGTTAGAATACTGTCAACCGTGAAAGACTAGAATCAGTGAACAAAGGGTAGGCTGTGGCTACAACCATTCCACAAAGCTCACGGAGTGCTTGCATGCATTCAGGAGCTCATTTTACTCTCAAGCCTTGTGGTATGATTGTGAGTTTGCGAATTCTTTCTCTCTCTCTGATAATTTGGATAGGGTGGCACTCCCTGAACAACTACTACTGAGTTAGTACTTCCTGGGAATGTCCTCAGATTCTGCTCACATCCTTTCTTAAAGACCTAAACTGTCTTATTCCCACTTTCTCCCACCTCCAAAATACACACATGCCACTTCAGTGCAGGCAGCACCAGTGGCTGCAGGCAGCGTGTCACTGGGTTGGACTAAACATTGAACTCCTGCTCCTGAGACCCCTGTTTGATAACTGCCTACAGTTGTCCTGGAGCATTTGAATCCAACCAGCTTGAAAAGCAAGGAGGGAGTCATAGTCCCTCATGATGCCAGGCTTCCCCACTGTGGGCTCAGGAGGGGTCCCCAAGGTTGCCTGTCCTCCCAGCCAGAGTGGCACAGCTCACCTCCATGTGTCCCCAGGGTGTGGTGCTGCAGCAGGATAGCCACATTGAGGACCAGAAGCTGCTGCTGAGCGAGAGGGCGCTCACCCGGAGCCTGTCGCGCCCCAGCTCCCTCATTGAGCAGGAGAAGCAGCGCAGTCTGGAGAAGCAGCGCCAGGACCTGGCCAACCTGCAGAGGCAACAGGCGCAGTTCCTGGAAGATAGGCGCCGGCGTGAGCGCGAATGGGAGGCCCGGGAGAGGGAGCTGCAGGAGCGTGAGGCCCAGCTGGCCCAGCGTGAGGAGAAGGTGCAACGGAGCCAGCAGGATCTGGAGCGGGACTGGGAGGAGCTCCAGCAGAGGAAGGGTGCCTACCAGTGCGACCTGGAGAGGCTGCGGGCCTCCCAGAGGCAGCTCGAGAGGGACCGGGAGCAGCTGCGGCGGGACATGGCCGAGCGGCTCAGCCAAACCCAGGTAGAGGGGGGCCTGTGCCAGGTAACGGCGCTCCCTGCAGGCAGGCGGGGGCAGAGGGTTGGCCACCTATCACTGTGCGGCCACCTGAAGACCCTCTGTGCGCCCATCTCTGTGAGAAAGGGAGCAGAAATAGGAACCCTGCTACTGCAGGTCTTTGTTTTGTCCTGAAGAGGGAGAGGGGAGAAAGCAAGTCTTTCTCTGCTCTTTACATCTCTAAGGGGAGAGAGGACATGGCTGGGCCCAGGGGATGGGGGCAGGGGGGGGGGAAATAAGTGGACCCTTGGAGTTGACTGGCACTTCCCTCATTCACCGCCAGTGTAGGCCAGAGGAGCCTCTGCATGTCCCAGAGCTCTGTACCCACTGCTCTGTACCACCCAAGAAACCAGCCGTGGCCGTCACTGAGGGAACTTGCAGCCTGGTGGAGAAACACTAAGGAGAGAGGAGGGCCTGTAGTCTCGGGATAGCAGGAAATGGCTCTGGTGCCAGTCCTGAAAGAGCCCGTGGGGTCAGCTAGGGAGGAGAAGCTCACCCAGCAGGTGGGCACCGCTCTGGTGGGTGATACTCCCACCCGGGATGTTCCGGCAGCTGGGCCCGGCGCGGGTCCTGGTCTGCCTTGCTGCGTGGAGGAAGTCTGCCTTTCTCTGTGGCTGAGGCTTCCACGAGAAGGCCTTGCCCTGCTCCCCACAGTGACTCCGAGTTCATCTCAGTGTTGTTCCGTGGTTACTCCAGAACGCAGACACTTGCGGCAGGTGGAGAGAGAGCCTGGGTGTACACAGCTCTGCCTGCCTTTAAAATACGTATCATTTTGTCATTGGTTTGATTGATTGCCCTTGGACCATGAAAGAAAATTAGACTGACATCTTCCAGAGCAGGGGGTAGTTTTAACCTTCTGCCTAGGTTTTTGAATGTATGATCTGGGAGCAGCAAATGCTCTCTGCACGTTGCTTCTTATGGCATAAGGATGGAGTCCACCCCTACCGCAATCAAACCACTGGGGCTCTGGCAAAGGAAGGGACCCAGGAACAGAGAGCACAGATGAGGTGATGCTCTTTATCTTTGGTTTCGCCTTTGACCAGGATTTTGGTGTCGGCTTGGCAACTCAACTCCACTTACCCTCTAACTTAAAAAGAACCTGAGGCTTCTGTAATTGCTTTGCCCAGAAATAATTATCTGTATCCCTGTCTAAATCAGTCTTAGCATAAGTAGCTTTCCTTGTTTACTCCAGGAATGGGAGTTCTTTTCTAAGCTACCTTGCCAAAGGTACTATTAATTCTTTATGATGCTGGAGTTAGTGTATGCAATAAAAATATTAATGGCAGCAAAGATGATATTTTTGTAGGTACTGTAGGGCTGTAAATGAAGCTGAGACATTCTGAATCTTTTTGCAGTTGTCCTGTGGCATCTTCAGAAGTGGGTAAGCACCCAGCCAGCATGCCCAGTTGAGTTCAGCTGGTGTGCACGGCAGGGTATTGGGTTGCTGACGGCCCCGAGGTCAAGCCCCTTCTCTTGAATGTGTGCAGGTTTCACATCAACACACCAAGCTGATGAGGATCCCATCCTTCTGTCCCAGTCCTGAGGAGTCCCCCTTGCCGTCTGCACCTTCAGTAGCCAAGTCAGGGTCGTTGGACTCAGAACTTTCAGCGTCACCAAGAAGGAACAGCATCTCTCGGACACATAAAGATAAGGTGCCTTTTCACATACTGAGTTCAACCGGCCAGCCAGACAGAGCACCAGGAGGGCAGAGCCAGGCCCCAGTGCCCACCTCAGCCCCCACCCGCCTGTTTGGGTTAGCTAAGCCAAAGGAGAAGAAGGACAAGAAAAAGAAGAGCAAAGCCAGCCGCTCGCAGCCCGGTGGTAAGTCTCCATGCCCACCCTCCCTGTGGCCATGGTGTCCATACACGCTGGAAGAGGGTAGGTCTGAGTGCCGTGGGGGATTTAAAAAGGTGCAGCACAGATGTGTGAAGCCAACTGTCACCTTCTCACTAAACCCATTTGCTGAGAACATGAACCCAGAGGAACCCGCTCTGTGTGGCACATGTGCAGAGGAGAGGACGGGTATCTGAGGCGCTGCCCAGCTGAGGGACTGGAGCTCACCTACGTGGAGTCATCCAAGTCCCCTCTGCCTTTCCAAGCCTGGCCTAGTAAACAGTAACAACAGCTAGCATTGGTGATCCAGTTCTCAAATGACTGTGATACCAACGCTGTTAACTCCGGGGGAAAGGAGGAACCCAAAGGCCAGAGGTTCACTGGTGTGCTGTCGTCACAGGCCCGGGTTAACTCACACGGCACGTTCCATGCCTGTGCTCAGGTCTGTCTGTGTCTTTCTGGCCCTCCATCTGGCAACTGATGGATCTCTCCCTTCTGTGTGGGAGGTTAAAGGGAAATTTATATTTTCTAGGCATGTATAGAAATATGAATTCTGGTGTTTATTGTAAAAGTCAAAAAGAGCATTAGTGAAAAATATCACTAAGGACCTCAGTCAGTTTGGATCCCATTGTATGGAAGGTGACCTGCCTGTAAGGCCCAGTCACCCATTCTTATCACAGAAGACTTGGGTTGGGGAGGAAGTTAAGTGAAAAGAACATTTTTTTTCTGAATTTCTTTTCTTTCGTGGTTTTCACTTTTGCAGATGGTCCTGCAGAAGTATCGGCGGAGGGTGAAGAGATTTTCTGCTGACCCTTCTCCCTGCCGAGGCAGCTGCTTCCTGGCCCTGGCCAGGGGTTCCTAGCCTGCCTCTCCTGCTGCGCATGCATGAGTCTCTTACACTGGACGCCCACTGCTCCTCAGTGTCCAGGCTCTGGTCAAAAGGAGCAGATAGTGTTGAGTGTCAGGGTGGGGAGGGAGGCCCAGACTCTGCTTCGGCTATGGCTTGTAGCTGCGGAGGACCTGCTGTTGGGGCTGGCCCTACTCGAGGTGCTACACTAAAAGTAGGGGCCCCAGAAGTGCAAGCAATGGTTCTGGACATGTCAGGAATTCCTAAAGGCTCAAAGAGCATTGCCACATGAAGTCTGAAGCTCTTTTATTTGGGAGAACACAACCAAAACCAGACAGTAGGTAGTTTGTACTTTATCTGTGTATGTATACGGTGACCTGTCTGCATACACATGTGGAGTATGCCAGAAGTATACGCAGTCCACACCACATGTCTGGTTGGCTTGGCTCGGCAGCAGGGGAATGCCTGGTCTACCCAATAGCCCCTGGGTACTCTGCTTCGTCTGGGAGACCTCAGAGACTGGTTCCCTTTAAACCCACCCTGTGCACACATCATCCCACCCCCCCTTTTTTTTTTCATGTATTTCTCATTTCATTTTAGAAGGGATGACAAACATTTGTGAAAACAGAGGAGGTGAAATGTGTATAAAACAAACATGTGGTCTGCACCACCTTGACCTCAGTGTTTCAGGTACTACAAAAAGTGTCTCATTTTCTCATCAAATACAGGAGAAACATCCTGGCTTTCCGAGATGTCTGCCCACATGTTCTGGGCACACATGAAGTAGAGAAGCCACCTCACCATTTTCCCTGCAGTGTGACACTTTCTGGTTGTCAATGACCACTCATTAGTGGCCAGGGCCTCTTGGCAAAGTTCCTGAGCCCTCACAGGCTCCCCCCAGGGTAGCTGCTGCAGCCTGGCGCTGCCGGAGGAGTGTGCCTGGCAGCACACGGTGTGAGGGCCTCCCACTCTTCCCTCGGCTTGGCCATGCCGTCTTCCCCTCCAAGACTGTACAGGAGCTGTGCCCTGTGTCCCCAGCAAAGTTGTCGCGCCCCACACCAGGACAGTTGGCTGAGAAATAGGTTCAGGTACAGAGTTGAGCCCTGGTGTCCAGTTTCTCCGGATACCGACCCAGAGGGACTGGCACAAGAAGAGTCAGAAGCCCTCTGCAAAATTTGGTTACTTAAAGGCAGTTAAATCAAAAGGTCTGTTGGGGAGTTGCACTCACCCCGGGAGAGGGCGCCGTGCTGCCTGCTGCTGCTTTGCTTTTCTCTTCTCTCTGCTGTGTTCTGGTCTGAGTTGGCTTTGAGACTTCTCACCAGCTGGTGTCTGCAGGACAGTTCATTGGTAACGCTTCCTTTGAGGCCCCTTGTGCCACAAAGGGAGACCTTGGCAAGTCCTGTGCTTCACACGTTGCCTTCAGTTTCTGCTTTCTGTCCCTCAGAAGCATGGGGCTTTGAACATAATTTTTAAAAAAAAAATCTGTAATTTGGTGCTTGTCGAAGAATTGCAAGCTGGCCTTGCAGATGGAGATATTTATCTTTCAGTTTATTTGAAAGAGGTCTGGTTTTAAATTTGTAGCCTAGATTTATTTTATTTATTGTGTGTGTGTGTTTGTGTTTCTGTTTTTAAGGGTTAACCAATACTAGTCCAGCAGTTTAAACTGTCTGATCAGTGCTGAGAATGCGACGGCGGCCAGCACTGCTCACTTGACAGTGTCCATCAAAGTGCCTTGAAGGCCCAGGTGGAATTTAAGGGTTGGGGGAGGTCTCCATGCCCTTCTCTGTCCCCCCACCTCATTCTTACATCACGGGATGTCTTCCCCCTCATTTGAGAATTAAGAAACTTGCCACCTAACCTACCTTTACCTGTTTTTGTCATGGAGAGTTCCTACCCTTCAGAAATAGACTTTAAGACCAAACCCAGCTGATTTTCTATTGAAACCATAGTGTGTTCTGTTAAGGACTCTAAACAGCAAAAGTTGTATGTGTTTTCACCAGTCATACATCTCCAGGTTACAGCTGAAACCTGTCATATCTTGGCTTATCTCCACCGTAGGGCTCAGCAGTCTGTCCTTGTCACTGGCTCTGAGTTCCTCACCTGGGTTTTGCAGGACAGCTTGTGCAGTCCGGGCATGGCGGCTAACCCTATAATCTTAGCACCCTGGGAGGGCGAGGTGCGAGGATCACTTGAGGTCAAGAATTTGAGCCTTCAGTGAGCTTTGGATAGAACACTGTACTCTAATCAGGGTGATGGAGCAAGACTCTGTTTCAATCCCCCCAGCCCCAAAGAAGACATGCATTTCTTCCCTGTGTATGTGGAGGCTGGGTAACCCTGTTCTCCGGGTTTGAAATGGGAGGGGGGGGGGGGGGAGTGCTGATGATGAGATTACTTCCAGCCACATTCTTCACAAAGTGCTGTGGATGCTGTAAAAGTGTCTTCTACTCTTGTAGCTGTGATGTGGAACTTGGTGATTTTGGTAGTCTTTTTTAAAATGGAGATCTCACCTCTGCCCACACTCCATTAACTTAAAACGATTTGGTCAGGTTCTGGTTGGACATGTTGAGAATTAGCAGAGTCCCTTGAATTTCCCCCAAACTTCATCTGGGAATATAGCCCACAGTGCAGAGAGCCGCTTACCCGGAACCGTGCTTTCATATACCTCTGCCATCTCTTTCTCCCGTTTGAAATTGACCTCCATGGGATTGATTGTGCTTGGGGAGTTACCTGGATTGTGGCTGCTCGTGCTCCGCTTGTGACCTTGAGGATCGCTCTGGTGACTGAGGCTGAACCCCTGTCTGGTTTCCACTCCCATGAGAAGAAGTGGCCTTATAGGTGACGTAGATCCATGTCCCCATACTGTTTCCACACCAGAAACCCAGGTCTCCATCAAGCTAAAGAAACCAGGTGCCTGAAATTGTGCTTAAGTTTTGGGGGGCAGATAGAGACACTATTCAGTGTCCCCAGGTTTCCAGAACCTAGTGAAGGCTCTTGAATACTTCATCTTACCTTGCGTGTATCATCTCAGTAGAGTTGTCATCCTAGTGAGGTGACATGCACTTTAAATGCTCTCATAAGTTGGCCTCGTTTTGAGACAATCAAAATGTGTTTTCTTAGAAAATGAAGAGGGTTAAAACATGCAAATTGCCATATTCAACCTTCGCCAACCTCTACCCACAAAGAGAGCGATCTGTGGGGAAGACATCCTTAGCAAAATTTTTTTGAAAAGGTACGAATCTTACCTTTTTCCCTTTCTGTGTCTCAGGGTAATACCACTCAGAGTCATCCCTTGGCTGACTTTCTCCCTTGTTGGTTATCTTCTCAAGCCCTCAGTATTAGTAAGCACAAAATTTTGAGACCTTTACTGTTTCTTTATTAAAAGGAAGGGACAGATGTTGGCGTGCAAGGGTTTAATTAAATACATCCTGCCTTAAATTAGGGTGGAACCATAATCTTATAGGCCAGAACATGATCCAGAAGTTGCTATCCAAAGAAGTACTTTAGATTTCATTCTTTTGTCTTTTTGTCTCTAAAGCTCCTTTTCTATAGCCAGTTCTTTCTTCCCAAGGATTTTGGTGTTTGCATTGGCGCTGAAGTTTACTCTGATCGTGGGCGGCCAGTTGTGCCAAGAGGACAGCAGGCTCCAGGAGGAGTTTAGAAAGGTAGTCCTGGTGAGGGGGCCTCAGTGGCCAAAAAGGAGGTGGCTCTGAGGTGACCCCAGACACTGCGGAAGGTATCTGCCCTCCATGCGTGGATGCCCTTGACACGTAGAAACCTGAAAGTAACCCTTTGGCTGAAATGGTGACAAAGCCTGCTGGAGATACATGTGCCTTGCCTCTGCCTGCCTTGGGACTGTCTTGTTAAGTCTATCCTCAGAGAGAAAGGAGAGGGTAAAGAGTTTGAGTTTTGCTTTTAATTTTTTTTTTGTCCAATGTAGCATAACATTCCTAGTTAACCAGAGCCTTGGAATCTGCCTGCTGGCCAGGTTTTGAAAAGTATTTTAATGCTGCCATAAAAGGAATAAAAAGAGAGGGGTGGGAGGAATAAAGGCATCTTTCCACATACTCATCTAACTTAATTGTCAAAAAGTTGACAGGTTATGAATTATTTCTCCATCTCACTAAGGTTTAAATGTCAGCAGCCCCCACTGCTAAGTGTCCCTTGCTACACAAGTGAGTGACCTGCCCTAGAACAAGGTGGGACCCTCCTGTGCTGCAGACCAGAGGAGCTTCTGCAGGAAGCACAGACCCTGTTCACCCCCAGACTTCCCCGGCGTGAACGTGATCCTGCCTTTCATCACCACCGGACAGGGTGTGCAGTCCCAGGGCACTGACGTGGGACGTGCCCAGCTAGTTTGCCTTTGGTTCAGGTTTAACCCTGTGCTTTACTGTGTGTTGGTTACCCGTGCAGGCTCACAGAGGAGACACAAGTGAGGGCCTGCAGGAGGGTCATCAGGACACACCTTATACCTCTGCCCTCGTTGCTTCTCTCCAAATGCTATATGAACATTGCTGTGCTGAATCCTATCAAAAGATGGGTCAGAACCCAAATGCTGTATAATTAATTTGTAATTATGTACAGAGTGAAGCAGTTTTATGTAAGGATTTTTTTCAGTGTGTGTGCTGGAATTTTGCCACAACATACTGGCTTTTTATTTTATTTATCTTCCTTTCTAGTTATTGGCTTCAGACTCTTGTAAAGTCCCCCTCAACCCTTTCAAAAAAATAAATTTCCTTTGAAGTCTTGATTGTTGCTGTCAAGTATTCCTGTTCCTGGTAAAAGGGAGACTCCCTTCCCCAATTCTGAGGAGAGCCTTCTCCCCAGTGGCAAGGTTCCTGTGCCTCTGGGAAGGGAAGGGGAGGACTTCGGTACCAGCAGCCGCTGGGAACCTGTCATTGTATCCTGGAGCAGGGCTTCAAATCCAGAGGTGATCCATCAGCCCTGAAATTATAGGGTTTGTATTTCCAGGTAAATCTATGCAGTGAGTATGTCTTTGCTGTAGAACTCTCGAGCCTTAATGTCAGTTCACCTTTCCTTGCCCACTTTCTCCATCTTGGACCCACACAAGAGCAGCTGCCAAAGCTGATTCAAGAAGAAAAAGCCCTCCTTGCATGTAGCTCTATGGTGATGTACCCATGCTGATCTCAGGAGCTGGGCCCTCCCAGAAATGGTTGAAATAGACCATATGAGCTATCACAGGACCTACGGCATCCTTTCCTAACCTGCTGGCTGCTTGTCTGAGCTTTCTGGATTTGTAGAAAGGCCTCTTACATCCTAGCGGGCATTACAGAACTGCACTGCCTGGGTAACGCAGAGAGAGTGGGCGCTGCTGCCTGGAATCTTGGCTCTACCACTTTCTAGCTTCCTGCCCCGCCCCCACCCTGCAACTAAAAAGAATAAAGTCCTGCCAGGCTGCCAAGTGTCTCCTTTTCCACTTGGAAGTGCACAGATTTCTTAACAGTCTTTTGTAAGCCTGGACACAGCTGCCTCCCCAAGAGCCAGTGAAACACTGGTCCCTTTTTTACACCCACTTGGTGCTCTTAGCTGTGCCCTACCCCACTGGGCACCTCATCCTGGCCGGGGTCCATGGTCTCAGTCCATCCCACTGAGACATCAGCTGGTCAAGTGGAGTGATTCCCATGGCCTCTGTCCTCCACTCTCCTCTGTGTTGGTCCTGAGCCAGGGACAGGCTCTGGGAGGCAAGAGAGCAAGAAAGTTCCATTCTTCTCTTCCAGAGGCACAAAGCAGGGGGCTGGAGATTACTAGACAGCCACTCAGTGGGGTTCAAGTCTTTGCCTACTCCCTGGGTGAGGCTACTGTGCCCAGGGCCTTTGCCACAGCATAAACCTGTTCACCAAGCGGCTTGTACAAAAGTGGCCACTTTCGTTTGAAGGTCCCACATCCCAAGGAAAACCCATGCTCTGGGGGGCCATCCATTAGCTGGCCAGGCAGCAGTGGCTCTGTGGGAAGGAGCACAAGTGACCCTGTGTCAGGATGGACATCTAAACCGGGATCAGGGAGAGGACATTAGGAAGCCAGAAAAACCAAAAGCCCAGGCTCAGTGCCTATAGCTCGAGCGGCTAAGGCACCAACCACGTACACCAGAGCTAGGGGTTTGAATCCAGCCTGGGCCCCCCAAACAATGACAACTACAACCAAAAAAATAGCCAGGCGTTGTGGCAGGTGCCTGTAGACCCAGCTACTTGGGAGGCTGAGGCAAGAGAATCGCTTAAGCCCAAGAATTGGAGGTTGCTGTGAGCTGTGATGGCACTCTACCGAGGACAACAGCTTGAGGCTCTGTCTCAAACATAAATAAAAGCCCAGGGAAGAGCTTGTGGGGAGAGGACATGCCACACACGGGTCTGGTGACTGCCTCAGAAGCAGTAGGAGGGTGGCAGCTTTGCGAAGGCTCCCACCTGGGACCCACCCTGCACTCTGGCACCTCCATCTCCCTGTTCTGGGATTCTTAAAAGATTCTTTTGTTCTTTTTTTTTTTTTTTTTAAGAGATAGAGTCTCATTTTAACACCCTCGCCATGGCATCACAGCTCACAGCAACCTCCAACTCCTGGACTTAGGTGATTCTCTTGCCTCAGCTTCCGGAGTAGCTGGGACCACAGGCACCCGCCACAAGGACTTATTGAAATCTGTTTGGCCTGGGCTGGGTTCGAACCCACCACCCTCAGTATATGGGGCCAGCGCCCTACCCACTGAGCCACAAGCGCCGCCCAGTTCCTTTGTTCTTTAAATGGTCCCAATTTCTTCAGGGGCACAGCCACAGGCCACCCACAGGGTGTGCTGGAGGGATCCCTACCTGTAACTCCCTGCCAGCCCTGTGGGTATCCCCCAGGGCCCAAGAGGAGTCTCAGGCAGGGGAGGGAGGGTGTGCCCCAGATGTGAGGAGTGTGGCCCCAGGGCAGTGCCCTCCACCTCTGTCTCCCAAGCCAGCTGCCTCTGCAGGGCCCAGGGGCCTCTCCGGATCCAAGTTCTAGGCAGCACAGGCTTCCTTTCATGTGGTAATTGGGAGACTCTCCTCCTTCCGGAGAAACAGGACACCAAGGCCTCAGTAGGAGAACTGAGGGGAGGGGACCAGCCAGCTGAGAGCCAGCCCTGCTCTTCCCTCTCGCCTTCCTCACCCCCTCTCTTGTCCCTGAACTTCCCACTCCACCCCCAGGTTGCAGAGCAGGAGCTGGACAGTTGCCTGGACAACCTCAGTTCTTCCCAAGCATTGCCTGGGTTTCTGTGGCTCCAAAAAGAAGGACCCTGGTCCTATGAAACAAGCAGCCCTGACATAGGGTATCCCTCTGTCCAGGAGAGCTACAGACCGGTGGAGGCCAAGAGGCCACGCAGAGTGCACCAGGTTGGCCCATACTCCAGTCCTGCCATTTAAAAGCTGAGTGACCCTGGATAAGCTAGTAGACCTCTGTCTGCGTTTATTCTTTCAAACTGGCCTGATGTGGGCACACGTACTTTGTGGATCAGTCGTGATGATCAGAGGAGGGTGTGCTTGGTGTTAGGGAGCTCTGGGGCAGTGTCAAGTGGCCCTGGGTTCTCCTGTCCAGGAGAGCTCCTGGGGTAGATTCCACCTTCTCCTTCTGTCTGGACGGCACCAGAGGACAAGCTCAGGGTGCCTCTTGTCTCTGGCCTCTGTGCGGGCTGAGCCTGGGTCGGAGCACCCATCTTCCCTTCTTTTACCCAGGGAAGCCCTCCCTGACAGCCAAGGCAACCCTGGCCCACCTTCCCTCCTGCCCCTCAGCACCTGGGTAGGTCTGCTGCTACCCAGACAAGACGACTCAGTCCTCCCCAACCCTGCTGGCCAGGCCTCTCCGCAGCTGGCCTCAGGCTGGGACAACAGTGAGCCCCACTGCCCCTGCTCCTCAAAAGTGGGCAGAGGCCCCTTTGTCCACACCTGTTTTCCAAGGCTGGGGTGCTGTGAAGAAAAGACACTCAGGAGCCTGGAAGTGGCAGGAAGTAGCTACCACTTTCCTGCTAGCAGGGCCAAGTCTGGAGGGGGATGTCATTTCCAGGTGTCTCAATCACCCAAGGCCTGCACAAGGGCCTGGAACAGCGGCTCAACCATGCCCCAGCTCCCACCAACAATGGTGGGGCTGTCCCCCAGGGGCTCTCTCACCCTCTCCCACTGGGATGAGGGCAGCTACTGGAAGGCAGGCTGTTTCTGACCTGGAAACACTCAAGCTGACACCCGTAGGCCCCTCTCCTTGTGTCCTGAGGCAACATGCTTCACCTCTCAGAACTATGGCTTATTGGCAAAATAGGGATAATGGCACCTACCCCACCTACCCTACACAGTTATTGTAAGAAAAAACATATATATATATATACAACTCTTTCTTTCTGCTTGGCAGGGAGAGAATGAAAACAGGAAGGCCCGACCTGGATTAATGTGCACACCTGCTTCCCTAACGGGAGTCTGAAAGGTGTGAGCATTTACTATGACTTGGAGGATGCCAGATGGTTTCAGAGTCATCTGGGTCAAAGAAAGTTGGTCCATGTTTGGTTTTCTTAGAGTAAGTTCTCTTGGGCCTCAGGGCCCAGGAGAAACAGGAGCACTCACTGACGAGAAGCCCACAGGATTGTGATCTTGTGGACCCTGAACATCATGAAGGGGGTTGAGTCTCCCCAGTGGTGGGTGATCACACCACAGCTCCCGGCGGCACCAGTCCACTTCCCACCTTCTGATAGGAAGACCTGAGATTTTCCCCTTAGACCAGTGATTTTCCAGATGGTAGTCATTAGATCCCCCTGCTTCAGAATTATCTGGGCTGCGTATCTCTGGACCCAACCCCACTTTTAATGAGTCAGTGCTTGGAGGGAGGAAGCCAGGGAACTTTTGAGTAACACCCTGAGGGTTGTGTGTACTAAAGCTTGAAAGCTGCTGGAATGCCTATGCCCTGATGCAGTTGCCTCTTGGACATGAGTTTGAACTACAGGGGTCCACTTACACTTGAGTTCTTGCAACCAAAGGAAGGAAGAGCAAAAATATAGTATTCTCAGGATACAAAACCTACCTATAGGGAGGGCCGACTTCACATACATGAGTTCCACAGGGTCAACTGTGGGACCTGTGAGTACGGATGGGTTTGGCATATGTCACGATCCTGGAACCAATATCCCTACAGGGGATTGCAGAGGGAGGAGGGGACCAGGTGAAGCCAAGGTAAAAGCAAGAATCCTGCCAGGATGGGAAGAAGTGTGGAGAATCCTCAAAGAACTCAAAAGAGACCTTCTATTTGGTCATTTGACCCTGCAAACTCATTACTAAGTAACCACTCAGAAGGAAAAAAAAAATCATTTTATTTAAGGACATTTGAACTAGATTCACAGCTCAATTCAAAATGGCCAAGATGTGGAAACAACCCAAGTGCCCATCAACCCATGAATGGATTAATAAACTGGTGTATGTGTACCACGGAATACTATTCAGCCATAAAAACACATGGAGGCTTTACATCTTTTATATTAACCTGGACGCAATTGAAACACATTCTTCTTAGTAAAGTATCACAAGAATGGAAAAGCATGGGAGGCTGAGTTGGAGACCAGCCTGAGCAAGAGAAAGACCCCATCTCTACTAAAAATAGAAAAAATTAGCCATGCATTGTGGCAGGCACCTGTAGTCCCAGCCACTTGGGAGCCTGAGGCAAGGAGATAGCCCAAGAGTTTGAGGTTGCTGTGAGCCAGAGTGCCACACCCAGGGCACAGAGTGAGACTCTGTTTAAAAAAAAAAAAAAAAGTGGAAAAGCAAGTATCCAATGTACTCAATACTAATATGAAACCAATAGACAAACACATACCTTCCCACACAGGAGAAAAACTCAATTCAATTCACATGGGGGGAGGGGGGAGGAGGAAAGATTGGTGTTCTCCCACTTAATGGGCACAATGTAAGGGTATATGGCACATCTCCTGGGGGAGGGCCACAACTGCATAACAAATGCAAACCCCACAACCTAATCATATGTGCCCTCATATTAATCTGGAAAAAAAAAAAGAATCCTGCTAGGAGTTCCCACCTCCTTGGAGCAGTGGGTGCTTTCCACTCTGCAAAAAGAAGTTCCTTGGTGGAGTCCTGCACTGCAAACCCTTCTCCACCAGCATCCTGACTGTGCACAAATAGCGGTGAGCAACAGCTTGACTTTGGGCAAGGCATTGAGCGTCAGTGCCTTCTTCACCTGCCGTGTAAAGATGATACACCCTCAGAGGGCTGCGGTGATGACACAGTGACAGGACGGAGCACGGAGTAAATGCACCACGGATATTTCCTCCCACTGCTGTTTGTATAGACCTCGTCATGAAGGGCCAAGTGGTCTTGAGCGTATCACATCCACAAAATGGGCTGGTTCTCAGCCTTTGGCTGCACGTTAGAATCACCTGGGAGAGATTTAGGCCTTGAGACGCCCAGGCCACACCTGAAGGGGGGGTCACATCAGAACCTTTGGGGTGGGACCCTGAGAGCAGGGCATTTTGGTGCTCTCAGGTTTTGGCATGAAGCTGAGGTTGAGATCCCCTGGATGGAAACAGTGCCCCTGGGAGGGGCATCACCTACAAGGGCCTGGCCTGGGCTTACGGGAGCATTCCCAGGGCCTCCAGAAGCAAGAAAGGATGGTGGGCAGAGAGAAGCTCGGGGCTGCCTGCAAGTCTCAAATTCAGGTGCCAACCTCAAGCTGACTTTCCCCAGAGATTCTAGGCTACCTTTGCCCCAGCCCACCTGCCCCTTCACCCCTACATCCTCTCCCATCCAACCTAGACCTCCAATATTAGCCATAGTTCTGCAAGGGTATTGTCTTAACATTTTTAATATTATTGTAATTCATATTCTCTAAACAATATATGGTAAGAAATATTGAAATTCATATTTTAAACTTTTCTTTTGAGACAGAAAGAAAAGTTTGTCACCCTTGGTAGAGTGTCATGGTGTCATAGCTCACAGCAACCTCAAACTCTCAGGCTCAAGGGATTCTCTTGCCTCAGCCTCCCAAGTAGCTGGGACTACAGGTGACCGCCACAACACCTGGCTAATTTTTTTTAGAGACAAGGTCTCACTCTGGCTCAGGCTGGTTGGTTTTGAACCTGTGAGCTCAGGCAATCCACCCACCTTGGGCTCCCACGTGCTGGGATTACAGGCGTGAGCCACTGCACCCGGCCATTTTTTAAACATTTTAACATTTATAAACCCATCGCCCAGAATTAACCATCCATTAACATTTCATTATGATGCCCTATGCTTCTTATGTACGCATGTTTGAAGCCCAATTAAAGTCACCTTCTATACCGAGATTTCTGTCCTACTTATTTCATTTCACATTTTGTTACCAACATCTGGATGTTCAATATCCACTTCATGGCTATATCCTCGTTGGGAACTCAGGTGTTTCCAAATTTTCCCTCTTAGGAATGACATACAGGGTTATTTTTATAACATTCTTTGTTGCCCTATTTCAAAGTAATACATATTTATTAGAGAAAATGTAGAACATAATAGAATTTATAGATGTGTATGTGTGGCAAGTTGACAAGGGGTGGACTTGTGATGGTTAATTTTGTGTCAACTTGATGGGACTAAGTGATGACAGGTATTTCTGGGTGTGTCTGTGAGGTGTTTCCAAAAGTGATTAGCATTTGGCTCAGTAGACTGAGAAAAGATCCACCCTCAGTAATGTGGGTGGCACCATCCAATCCACTGAGAGTTGGAATAGAACAACAAGGTGGGAAAAGGGCAAATTTCCCCTCTTATTGAGCTGGGACACCATCTGTGCCTGCCTTGCGATGTGGGAGCTCCTGGCTCTCAGGCCTTGGCACTCCAGGACATACATGAATGGCCCCTGGCTCTTGGGCCTTTGGACTTACACCAGGACTAACACCTGTTTGTGGGACTTATTCTCCGCATGAGCCAATCTTTCATAACAAATCGAATTCATATGTAAATATAAATGATGCAGCCATTTGGAAAAATTCAGGCAGTTCCTTAAAGATTACACTCAGAGTGCTGGCTGACAGATGCTGCCAGCAGCATGCTAACTCAGAGACGCAGGTGAACCCTGAAAACATGCTAACTCAAAGACGTGATCACAAGGACCACGGATCATTTTGTTTGTACAAAATATCTCAAATAGACAACTGTGTAGAGGCGGCAAGTAGGTTAGTGCTACCTAGGACAGGGTACTCGGGGAGACTGGTGGCATGGGGTTTCTCGCAGGGGGGACAAAAACGGTCTGAAATTGTGATAATGAAGAAATAAATTTGCCATATGAAAATAAAAAATAAAATTGTGATAATGATCACATAACCAAACATACTGAAAACCAATGAACTATATGCTTCAATGGGTAGATTTAGGTGGTGCGAATCCTGTCTCAGTCAAACATATATATTAACAAGGGGACGGGAAGAATTTTCATGGGTAACATATATATCACTATGACGATTGTGATGATTTCTTGGGTAGATACATATATCAAAATTAATAAAACTAACTTGGTGCTCATAGCTCAGAGAGTAGGGCACCAGCCACATACACTGAGGCTGGCAGGTTTGAACCCAAACAACAATGACAACTACAACCAAAAAATAGCAGGGCGTTGTGGCAGGCGCCTGTAGTCCCAGCTACTTGGGAAGCTGAGGCAGGAGAATTACTTAAGCCCAAGAGTTGGAGTTTGCTGTGAGCTGTGATGCCAGGGCACTCTACGGAGGGTGACATAGTGAGACTCCCTCAAAAAAAAAAAAAAAAGAAAAAAAAGAAAAAATTTATAAAACTGTACAATTTATTTTTTATTGTTTGGGATTCATTGAGGGTAGTACAAAGAATTAGGTTATACTGACTGCATTGGTTAGGTAAAATCCCTCTTATAATTGTGTCTTGCCCCCCAAAAGTGTGTCATACACCTTGACCCTCTCTCCTCCCCTCTCCCCACTCCCTCATTCTCCTACCTCCCCCATATTAGATCATCTACTGCCTTCATATTAGAATTGAGTACACTGGATTCTTGCTTCTCCATTCTTGCGATGCTTTGCTAAGAAGAATGACTTCCACTTCCATCCAAGTTAATACAAAGGATGTGAAGTCTCCATAGTTTTTTTGTTTGTTTGTTTTATTTATTTATTTATTTTTATTGTTAAATCATAGCTGTGTACATTAGTGCAATCACCTGTACCCATTCTAAGATGCACCATAGATGTGGCCCCACCCATTACCCTCCCTCCACCAAAACCTCCTCCCTCCCTTCCCCATCCTTGGCCCTTTCCCCATAGTCTTGTGCTATAGTTGGGTTATAGCCTTCATGTGGAAGCTATGATTTAGCTTCATAGTAGGGCTGAGTACACTGGATACTTTTTCTTCCATTCCTGAGATACTGTGCTAAGAAGAATATGTTCCAGCTCCATCCATGTAAACATGAAAGAGGTAACGTCTCCATCTTTCTTTAAGGCTGCATAATATTCCATGGTATACATGTACCACAGTTTGCTAGTCCGTTCGTGGGTCGATGGGCACTTGGGCTTCTTCCATGACTTAGCAATTATGAATTGGGCTGCAATAAACATTCTGGTACAGATGTCTTTGTTATATTGTGATTTTTGGTCTTCTGGGTATAAACCTAGTAAAGGAATTGTAGAATCGAATGGCAGGTCAATTTTTAGGTCTCTAAGTATTCTCCAAACATCCTTCCAGAAGGAACGTATTAGTGGGCATTCCCACCAGCAGTGAAGTGTGCCCTTTTCTCCACATCCACGCCAATATCTCTGGTTTTGGGATTTTGTTATATGGGCTACTCTTACTGGGGTTAGGTGATATCTCAAAGTAGTTTTGATTTGCATTTCTCTGATGATTAAGGATGATGAGCTTTTTTTCACGAGTTTGTAGATCATGCGTCTGTCTTTTTTAGAGAGGTTTCTCTTCAAGTCCCTTGCCCACCCTGAGATGGGATCACGTGTTCTTTTCTTGTTAATACGTTTGAGTTCTCTGTGGATTCTGGTTATTAAACCTGTATTGGAGGTATAACCTGCAAATATTTTCTCCCATTCTGAGGGCTGTCTGCTTGCTTTACTTACTATGTTCCTAGTTATGCAGAAGCTTTTTAGTTTGATCAGGCCCCAGTAGTGTATTTTTGATAGTGCTTCAATTGCCTGGGGAGTCCTCCTCATAAAATATTCACCCAGGCCGATTCCTTCCAGAGTTTTCCCTGCACTTGATCAAGTATTTTTATAGTTTCATGTCCTAAGTATAAATCTTTTATCCAGTGAGAGTCTATCTTAGTTAATGGTGAAAGGTGTGGGTCCAGTTTCAGTCTTCTACAGGTTGCCAGCCAGTTCACCCAGCACCGTTTGTTAAATAGGGAATCTTTTCCCCACTGAATGTTTTTAATTGGCTTGTCAAAGAT
>CAUYPK010009032.1:0-20149 GCA_963574355.1 Loris lydekkerianus | reverse complement strand
AAACCAGAGATGTTGGCGTGGATGTGGAGGAAAGGGCACACTTCTACACTGCTGGTGGGAATGCCCACTAATACGTCCCTTCTGGAAGGATGTTTGGAGAATACTTAGAGACCTAAAAATAGACCTGCAAAATTTTTTGATATCAATAAAATAAAACAAAATTTTATGAAAAATATGAACACAAGAAATCAGTGTAAGATCATAATTTAAAATATAAATTATCATATTAAAACATAATTTAAAATATATGTTCTGATCCCTGACCAAGTCCACTGAAGGTGGTCTAGATGTAGTGACACCCCACTGGTTATGAGCCCCCAAAGTAGTCAGACTGTGGCAGTCAAATATTTTTGCCCACTAAGAGGAACCAGTAACTTCTAGATAAGGTGGCTGACTCCATGCCTGCTGGAGTGAATATAAAGGCAGAGTTTGGGGTATTACAGTAGGGTACTTTCTTAACAGGGACAGAAGAGCAGAAGTTATCATTATGATGAACTCCAGCTTATCAATTTTTAATTTTATGCTTTGTGGTTTTTTTTTTTTTTTTTTTTTTTTTTTTCAGTTTTTGGCCGGGGCTGGGTTTGAACACACCACCTCCAGTATATGGGGCTAGCGCCCTACTCCTTTGAGCTATAGGCGCCGCCCTTTATGCTTTGTGTTTTTTGTGTTGTCCAAATAAATCTTCACATAACTCATAGTTTTCTTCTAGAACTTCATAATTTCTAGTGTTCTTTCTCCTTCCTTCCTTCCTTCCTTCCTTCCTTCCTTCCTTCCTTCCTTCCTTCCTTCTCTCTTTCTTTCTTTCTTTCTTTCTTTCTTTCTTTCTTTCTTTCTTTCTTTCTTTCTTTCTTTCTGTCTGTCTGTCTGTCTTTCTTTCTTTTGAGACAATCTCACTATGTCAGCCTGGGTAGAGTGCTGTGGCGTCATGGCTCACACCAACCTCAAACTCTTGGACTTAAGCAATTCTCTAGCCTTAGCCTCCCAAGTAGCTGGGACTATAGGCGCCTGCCACAATGCCCAGCTATTTTTTGTTGCAATTTTCATTGTTGTTTATCTGGACTGGGCTGGGTTGAACCCACCAGCCTCAGTGTAAGTGGCTGGCACCATAAACACTGTGCTACAAGTGGTGAGCTTATTTTCGTGACTTACTTTAGTTTATTTTTATATATAGGTCAAGGTTTGTTTTTTTCACATGGCTTTTCACAGTTCCAACACTATTTGTTGAAAGGATTACCTTTTGTTCATTACCTTGATAATTTTGTTCAGAATCAGTTGCCATGTATGTATGGCTTCATTTCTATTAATAGAATCTATCCTATTTCACTGACTTGTCTATTATGACAATACTACAGCCATAATTACCTTGAAATCAGGTAGTGTGAGTCTTCTAATTTTGTTTTTTTCAAAGTTGTTTTGTCTAATTTAGGTCTTTTGCATTTCCACATAAAGTTTTGCACTTGATCTTAGCCAAAAGGCAGAGTAGCAATCCACACAAAGTTTTGAATCAGCTTATCAATTTCTATGAAAATGCTGATGGGTTTTATGTTTGTGTTGTGTGTGTATATAATTACATTCAGTATACAGATCAATTTGAGGGGAAGTAATATCTTACCAAAACTGAATCTTTGGGTTGTTAAATATAAAATATCTCTCCTTTTATTTAGATATTTTGCAAAACCTGTTGACTAGGTCTAATAAATACTTTGTACAGTTTTTGAGATATTCTATGTAGAAGGCCATATTATTTATAAATAAAGATACTTTTATTTCTTCCTTTCCAGACTGCAAGTCTCCCTTTTGCTTTCCTTACTGCACTGGCTAAAATGCCAGTATAATGTAAGTAAAAATAATGATAACAGAGCAGATATTCTTGCCTTTTTACCAACCATTAATATGGTAACTATAGGTTTTCTACAAACAGGCAGCTGCTGGGTAAAGGATAACCCAATGTATGGCATTCCATATTTACAAACAGGGTACCAAGTCTCCCAATAAGGATAATTTATGATTAAATAATTAATAATCTGGGAACTACTTTCTTCCACACATGTAAACAGACCTGTATGACATAAGTAGTTCATTGGCACAGCATCTTTGTGTTAAAGGCTTGTCTTTAGATAGAGAAGCAGCTAATAGAAACACACAAACATAAAGAACCAGAGGATCCAGAGCCAAGAAACAAACAACTGAAGCCTTTCATCTCATTGAAGCAGGATTTGCTAAGTTTGAGGAGCAAGATCCTGACACTGAACAGTTCACAAAGTTTTACTGTTCAGTTAGTGAGATCATCAGCTGCTATAAGGTCATTTATGATGAAGAAAAAATGAAAAAAGCTAGGCAAACAATCCTAGATACCTTTTTCAAGAAACCAACTTCAATGATAAGCTCCTCTCCTCTAGCAACAGAATCAAATTCTGATTCTCCAGCTTCTGATTGTTAGCCTACCTTCTTGCCTCAAAAATATCCCTTCTAGGAGGCAAGACAATGATCCAACAGTAGATGACTGTTAACGTTTATAATTCTTTTTTGAATGAGTTTGTTTTTATGTTCTGTTTGAATTAAAACAGCATAATAATTTCTATAACTTATTCTTATAATACAGTATCATTATTACAGCATTACACTGTATACGATTATCACAGGTGAGCTATTATATTGTTATTATTGCCATATATGCACTGTTCATCAGGGATCCAAGTTACATACACATTCAACCTGAAGACATTCTCAGGAATGAATCCTATCTGTAACCCAGGAACCACCTGTATGTCCTTCAACAATTTGAAGAAGTGCCAGGTGCAGTGGCTCACACCTGTAACTCTAGCACTCTGGGAGGCTAAGGTGGGTGGATTGATTGAGCTCAGGAATTTGAGACCAGCCTGGGCAAGACTGAGACCCCTGTTTTTACTAAAAATAGAAAAATTAGCTGGACATGGTGGCACATGCCTAGAGTCCCAGCTACTCAGGAGGGTTGAGACAAGGGGATTGCCTGCACCCAAGAGTTTGAGGTTGCTGTGAGCTACAGTGACACCACAGCATTCTACCCAGGGAAACAGAGACTCTGTCTCAAAAACAATGAACAAAAACAAATTGAGGAATCTGCCTTTTGTTCCTAATTTCCTTGAGAATTTTTATTCTAAATGGATGTTGAATTTTTGTCAAATAATTTTCCTACATCTATGGAAATGGTCATGTTTATTTTGTCTTAAGCTATTCATAAGATGAATTATACCAGTTGGTTTCTTATGTTGAACCAACTTTGTATTCCTGAATTAAATTATACATGGTAATGATGTACTTTCTTTATAAAATATTGCTGGATTTTATTTGTAAATATGGATGATTTGTGTACATGTTCAAGAGAAATATTGGTCTTTAATTGTTTTTCCCTGTCTGTCAGGCTTTGGCTTCAGGGTAATGCTAATCTCATGAAATGTGTCAGGAAGGGATCCTTCCTCTTCCCTTTTCTGGAAGAGATATTGTAAAGTTGGCATTATATTTTGCATGAATATTTAGTTGCATTCAAACCATTTTTTAAATTCATTTTCATTTTAAAGTATTATGGGGATACAAATGTTTTTGGTTACATGGATGGCTTTTGTAATGCTTGAGTCATGGTTTTAAGAGTGCTCATCACCAAGATAGGGTTCGTTGTACCGTTAGGTAGGTTTTCATGCATCCCTTCCTCCAAATCTTTTTAATATCTTTTAAGTATCTGTAGATTCTGAAGTGATGCTTTTCCCTTTCATTGCTTATGTTGGGTATTTATGCCTTATTTCTTTAATCTGTATTACCATGGGATTACAGCTGCATTATTTTTTTCAATCAACAACACTTTTGTTTTTTTGTCCTATTTTGTAGAAATAGGGGTTTTCCCCCTATTTCTGCACCTTGTTATGTCCTTTTTACTCTCTTTGAGCTTAATTTGCAACCTATCTAACCTATCATATGGATATTTTTAGCTTTTCTTTTTGCTTGGTCGGTACTTATATACTGTTAGACATTTCCATTACAAGTTAGGTGAAATTGATTTTGTAAATGGTATGTGGTTTAAATTTAAATTTTTTGTTTTACACATATGGATAACTAAGTCAGAAAGATTATTAAAAAGGCCATTTTCTCTCACTGTTTGAATGCAACTTTTTTTTTTTTTTTTGAGACAGAGTCTCACTATTCCTCCCTCGGTGGAGTGATATGACGTCACAGCTCACAACAACCTCAAACTCCTGGGCTTGAGTGATTCTCTTGCCTCAGCCTCCCAAGTAGCTGGAACTACAGGTGCCCATCACAACACCTGGCTATTTTTTTTTTTTTTTTTTTTTTTTTTTTTGAGTTTTGATTGTTTGCGTTAAAACCCGCCAGGCTCGGTGTATATGGCTGGCGCCCTACCCACTAAGCTACAGGCACCATCCTTGAGTGGCACTTTTGTCATAATTCAAGTGTCTACAGGTAACGGCCAGTTTCTGGATTTTCTTTCACCATTGATTTGACTACCCATGCTCAACACTACATTGTCTGAATTACAGTTGTTTTATAAGAAGTCTTTGATAAATTTTCTAAATTTGTTTTTCTTTTTATTTTTTAAATTTAAGTATTTATTTAACATTTATTACACTAAACTTTTTTTTTTTTTTTTGTTTTTTTTTTTGTTTTTCCCCTCTTTGTTGTGAGGAAAGGGAATCCTCGTGATCATCTTCCTTGTCTTTGTTGTTGAACTAACGGGGTTTCACCTCGGGACTCAGAGCAGTGAGAGGCAGCACTGCTGGATTGGTGACTCCTTGGGGCCAGGAACTGCCCTGTTGCTAAGGCCACTTCAACATTCAAAGCTAACCCTTCAGCATCCAAGCATAACCCTTGACTGGGGTAAGGTGACACCAGTGGTCAGGTCAAAATTCGAAACTGGGTAGATTTTGGAAGTAGTCCTTGATTTAGCCAAGAGGTCCTGTGGAGATGGCTGTGATACAACCCTGCAAAGCTTTTGGCACCAGGGACTTAGCACATTTCAGGTCTTCTGGAGAGCAGTTGCCTGACTCTAGGCCCATGGACATTCCCATCTGCTTCAGTACTTCTGCCTCATCATGGATCTGAAAGGTGTTGTCAAAATAAAAAAGATATTTCAACTTATCACTGGAGATGCTGTAATCTATGACTGTTTTTCTGTTTACACTGATGAGTTTAAAAGGCAGCTGGATGGTGGAGTTCAGAGGTGGAGGTTTCTGATTCTGCTGTTCTTTTTGACGATTTTTCTGTACCAGGTTTTTGAAAGCAATTTGGCGTAGGACAAGCTATTGCAGCTCCACCCACTTCTTTATCCATTCTGCTTCTGCTTCTTTATCTCCAGGTTTTGATATGCCTGAGCAGAGCTGATAGGTAGGCCAATCCACCTGATTTCTTTTTTTTCCTTTGAAATTATGTTCAGTGCCATCAGCACATTTAAAGCATCATAAACTCTTCACCTAAGTTCTTCTTATGGTAAAACTGCGAATCAGCTGCTGAACGGTTATTTGGATTGGTGAGCTCTGACCCCAGCTCATCAGCTCCTACCTTATATGATGTTGTGCCTTTTTGCTGAACTTTCTCACACACTTTGACTGAAGAAATGTCTCAAGCCTTTTCTATTTTATCTCCTTTTTTGCTTCATTTACTTTCTGAAAAATCAGATCGTAAATTCTCTAGCCCATTTACTATCATGACCAGGGACCCAGCCAGCAGCTTCTGCTATATGTGTCTGAGTATTTATTGCTGGTGCAGGGGTGTATGGACTCCCAATCAGAACCCTTCCTGAACTGGTTAGTCTCTGTGGTGTGCTCATAATCATCTGGGGTCCAACATTTACATTTATTGGTTCCAATATAAAATCTTCATTGGTGAGTTGTGTTGCATAACCGGAGACGCGAACGAACAGCAGCTTTGCCATGGGTGTAAACTCGCTCCTGTAATTATTATATCAAGAAACAAACTACATATGATGAGATGGCATGTAGCAAAAATCTTTATTCTAGGGTTTGATTTTATACCTTTCTAGTCATGTAAACAATCTATTATCTGTTATTTTCACCATTACCTCAATTTACCTATCTGAAATCAACTAAAAAGGAAATATCCTGTTACCACGTCAACATAATTGCTTTTGCAGTAAACATCTTCTTCTAAACACTGACTAATTTCTGGGCAGGTGTGTAAACAAAATCATAAAGAAGAAAGTAAACAAGGGGAACAGCGTTAATGGAAAAATATTTTCAAGCATTCACTCAGTTTACTCAGTATGAAGTAATGACTGTGTCTTCTCCTCAGGGCAGAGCACTTATAGACCTCTGACAATATGTTGTAAACATAAGTCAACCCTCTGGCCTGTATCTCTGAGGAAGGGCGGCATGCCCTTTGATCTCAGGCTTCGTGGGGTGTATAGCTTCAGAGAAAAGGTTTAAGGAATTTACAACTCCAAGAAAACCAACTCTGCATATAACCCACGGGGGTCCAAGTCCCTTAAGCTTCTGGAAGAAAAACAAGTCATTTTAAACTCATACTGAATTCACTTTGTGTGCTTGATGTAGGATATGTTTATTTCTAAATATTATCCTACAAGTTGGTGCCAGGAACTGAGTCTACATGGAGTCATGTAGTTCTATACGTATTCAAAAGTAAAATGTCCAAGATCCATCCCTTGTAGAATAGTCTGTTCATGCACACCAGGTCGAGTGGATTTCCCATCAACTTGACTGCTGACTGGGCAGCCATTTCATGACTGCCAGCTTGGCCGCCATTGTGGGACCTGAAATTTGTTTTTCAAAAGGGCCTTAGCTATTCTTGGCTTGGAGCATTTCCATATATAACTTTAGAACCAAACTGTAAGTTAAAAAAAAAAAAAAAAAAGAGCTCATTGAGGTCTTATATGGAGTGTATTGCATATTTATAAAATTGATGTAACACTATTCAGGAATGTTGAAGGCTATGACTAGTCATATGTGTTATATACATCATTAAGGGCTACTATATGAAGTGCTAATAAATTATGGGGAACAGAGCATAAGAATAAGCTGTTAAAGAATTATACAAAACAATACATCAAGTAAGCCTAGTAACTATTGAAGGAAACAGTATCTGCCATTTACTAACAGGGAGCTGACCTGTAACAATTACAGCTTTAATTCCACATAAATAGTACAAAATTTCCACTAGAGCTTTGTAGCCAGGGGTTGGCCAGCTGGTACATAGTATTTTTATAGATAAACCTATATTTATGAATGGGCTTGGTCCTTTGGATTTCAATTTCTTTCTCTATTCCTAACAATATATAAATCACTTTAGGGGGAATTGACATATTTAATATTGAGCTTTCACATTCCTGATAGGTGAATCCTTTCCTCTATAGAGGCTCTCACCCAGAGCAGCCCTGCCTTTTCACAACATACAGTTCATCCATGCAGGAAGGGGGTTATGGGTACATAAAAAGGAATCAATCAGGAATTGTGTGCAGATACCATGTTTACCCCACAGACCCCTCATCCTTCCTAAGTATGCTGTCCTGTAGGGCACCTCCAGCAGGAGTGCTCTTGTAAAGCTGATCATGGAGAAGTAGGTGGAGCCACAGAAAGGAGGGAAGGAGACATATCAGAGACCTCACATTCTCAGGTCTATGCATGTATGACTTCACATCACTGAGTTATCCTGTGAAACCATCCTCAGTTGGGGCTGCAGGACAGGGGTCAGAAAGGAGTGAAGAAACTTAGGCAAGGTCTTTATGTGCAATCATTCCACGGTTTATATAAGTATATGTACACATAAACAAATTTAAAGTATTTTAAAAAGTCACTTTAACATAGCAAAAATAAGGCCACCAGGGTCAAAAACAGTAAAATGGGCCAGTCATAGGGGTGAGCAATCAAAAGCAGAGTGTCCAGAGGGCAAAGCATGTTCAAATGTGGCTTTTACACATTGGCCACTTAAGTGTCCATTTTTAAGAGAAGAAAGATAAAGAAGAATTAATACTATCTTAACATAGAACATTTGCTGTACATAGTACTTTTATTTGTTGACCAAAAATATTCAGATGGGTAAAGTAGGCTTTCTGGAAGTCACCAATCTGTGAGTTGTTGAGCCAGGACTAAAACTCAAGACTGTCTTTAGTACCAAAGTCTTTCTACCACAACGATAAAAATAAAAGGCAGACCTGATCAAAATGCATGAATGTCAAGATCTGGGATCCTTTCAAAAATACACATCAACTGATATGCTTGAGACTGGAAAATACCTATCTATATCTATATCTATCTATCTATCTATAATTTATTGAATCTGATCAACCAATCTTTCCATCTCTGTACAAGAATTTTACAGGTCACTTTAGAAGTCATGCTCAAGGCTTTTGTTGTTGTTGTTGTTGTTATTGTTGTCATTATTGTTTAGCAGACCCTGGCTGAGCTCAAACCCACCAGCCCCAGGGCATGTGGCCAGCTCCCTAAACACTGAATTGTGGGAACCAAGCCTCAAGCCTCTTCTTAAAATATAATTTCCAGGAACTAATGTTTTGTTTTAGTTCTTACTTTTCTTTTATAGAAAATTACTGTATTGTCATAATTAGGCAAAGCTAATATTAGTAAACTTCACAATATCTGATTATCATTATGTAGTATAAGGTATTTTGTATACATAACTTGTATACATAAATTTTTCTATTGATCATTTGATTCATAACTTTAAAAGCTTTTCATGCCATGTTAAAATGTCCTTCACTTATATAATTGTTTTCCATCATCTTTTCTGAAAACATTAGGGAACACCACACCAGAACCATAAAGTCCCTTGTTAAATTTGATCTATAGAAATGTTGTTCCCAAGGTTATCAAATTAGGTTTCTAGTAATTATTAAGGCTTGAGCTAATACTGAAGGATTTTGTGGTTAGTTCATTATGATTTCACCACTGTATGAATTCTCTGGTGTACAGTGAGTTGGGACTTCTGGATGAAGGCTTTCCCACATACAGCACACTGATAAGGTCTTTCCCCAGTGTGGATTCTCTGATGTAAAACAAGATCTGACTTCTGGGAAAAGGCCTTTCCACATTCAAGGCATATGTATGGTTTCTCTCCAGAATGAATTCGCTGATGTCCTGGGAGGTGGGACTTCTGAGAGAAGGCTTTCCCACATTCAGTACATATATAAGGTTTTTCTCCTGTGTGAATTCTCTGATGTCCAATGAGATGTGATTTCTGACAGAAGGCTTTTCCACATTCACTACATTTATAGGGTTTCTCTCCAGTGTGTGTTCTCTGATGTATGATGAGCTGTGACTTCCGGGAGAATGTCTTTCCACATTCAGTACATTCATAGGGCTTTTCCCCAGTATGAATTAACTGATGTGTAATGAGTTCTGTCTTCCTGCTAAAGGCTTCCTCACACTGAGCACATTTGTAGGGTTTCTCACCAGTGTGAATTCTTTTATGAATAATGAGGTGGGACTTCTCACAGAACGCTTTCCCACATTCAGTACACTCATATGGCTTCTCTCCAGTATGAGCTCTGTGATGTATAATAAGCTGTGACTTCTGGGAGAAGGCCTTCCCACACTCTCTACATTCATAGGGCTTTTCCCCGGTATGTATTCTCTGATGTATAATGAGGGGTGATTTCTGGGAGAAGGCTTTCCCACATTCACTACATTCATATGGTTTTTCCCCAGTGTGAACCCTCTGATGTATAATGAGAGAGGATTTCTGAGAGAAGGCTTTTCCACATTCAGAACAATCATAAGGTTTCTCCCCAGTATGAGTTCTTTGATGTACAACGAGATGAAACTTCTCACTGAAGGCTTTTCCACATGCACCACAGTCATATGGTTTCCTTCCAGTGTGAATTCTTTGATGTACAATGAGTTGTGACTTCTTAGCAAAGGCTTTGCCACATGTAATACACACACAAGTTTTCTCCCTAGTTTCAACATTCTGATATTGAATAAGGGATTGTTTATTGCTAAAAATGTTTCTGTACTGATTATCATCATAGGGTATTAATCCATTGTGAATTTTCCCAAGATTAGAATTGGATTCACTGTGGCTAGACAATTTTCCACATCCAAAACTCTGATCAAGGTTTTTACCTGAACTGATCTTATTACAACTAGGTGGGTCAATATTGAGTTTTAAGTTCTTTTTAAAAGCATCATATTTGTGGAGTCTTTGACTTAATGTAACTGGCTCTTTTCTTCCCAATGCATTATATTTGTGGCTTGATACCTCAGTTACTCTCTTGCTGCTGACAAATGTGACTTGACTGAAAAGTTCATCTTGGTTTTCCTTATATTTCTGCAGCTGACCATCACAAACTTTTAAAATTGAGTAAAATGAACCTTCTTTTGTGACTCCTTTCAGTATCTTATTATGGAAGGAAATAGTCTCCAAAATATATGACTGGGAGTTGTGACGATTACTCTTCCTATCTGAAAGAAGAAAAAATAAAAAAAGTCATCGTAAGAGTCAATTAACAGAGGGAAGAGAAGTGGAACAAATGAATGATACAAAATAGTTGGATCCATTATGGAAGACGGTAGAGCACACAGTGTTAGACAAGGATATGAAATAGAAATTTTATGTAAAAATTAAACTTAATAGAAAAGTGTCTGAGTTCTTATCACTCTAATTTTGATTTGTTCCTAGAATCTTCCATTTCTTCCATTTTTTGAATAGAAGCCTTTTTCAACTTATAAATTCATTAATCTTATAAACTATCTACTGTATATACTTCACTCTTATCCTACTCCCACTCCAAAGAAACAAGGTCTTTTCTGGGTGGTACCTGGGGCTCAAAGGAGTAGGGCACCAGCCCCATATACAGGAGGTGGTGGAAACCCAGCCCCAGCCAAAAACTGCAAAAAAAAAAAAAAAAAGAAAAGAAAAGAAAAAGAAAGAAAAAAAGAAACAAGATCTTTTCTTCCTTTTTTTTTTTTTTTTCCCCAGACAAGGTCTCACTTTGTCACCCTTAGTAGAGTGCCGTGGTGTCATAGCTCACAGCAACCTCCAACTCCTGGACTTAGGTGATTCTCTTGCCTCAGCCTCCCAAGTAGCTAGGAATACAGGCACCCACCACAAGGCCCAGCTATTTTTTTGTTGTAGTTTGGCCAGGGCTGGGTTCTAACCTGCCACACTCAGTATATGGGGCCAGTGCCCTACCCACTGAGCCATAGGTGCCGCCCACAAGGTCTTTCCTATAGTCAAAATACTTTAACTCTCCTCAGTCTATCTGTGTAATTAACAACTAACATGAATAACAGAAAAATCCAAGATCCTGGTATGGATTCGATATTAGAATCATACCAGGGTTACATGCTTAAATTCCATTACACCCAATAAACTACCTTCCATATGTGTCAAGTAAAACTAGCAAGTTCTTTCAGAAAAGCCCTTCTTTCTGACTGTAAGGTTTTATTTATACACTCTTTCCCACACAGTTTGCTTGTCTTCATCCTCCTCCTTCTACCTCATCAGCACTGTCATTCAGAGCAGCTATAGCTGTATGCTCTGAAAAATGTCTTCTCAAATTCTGCCACATTTCTTTAAACTCTAATTTTCTGTGAACTTTTAAAACATGACTATTTGACATTTAATTTTGTATAGACATGTATCTGGGCATCTTATGTCCTAAAGTAAAACCTATGTTCTTGTCTTGGAAGGACTTTGCTTTCTATTCCCTTCAAAACCCTTTAATAAAAAACACTAAAGATAAATGTGAGAGAAAGAAGATCAACAAGATTTTCTTTTGAAAAACTCACAATTACTTTCAACTATTTGTTAAATACCTATTAAATTCACAGGACAGGAGCAGAGAATAGATTTCAGTAAAGATAATAACACTAGCTTCAGGCACCAACCAACTAAAAAAACAAAACATACAAACTGATATTTCACTTCCCTTGTCTCCCATCTGCCTAATTTTCATCTGGATAGATCCAACCTGGTATGTGTCCCTTTATGATCCATGGATCTTCTCCTTGTTCCAACTTGGAGATGACATCTGGTTTGGAAACTGGATGCCCTATTAAATGGAAATCACAGAGGAATTCAGATTGACTGCACCAAAGGAGTAAGTGAAGGTGCAGTATCAGGTGGTCTATAAGGAAGTTGTCCAGTTAGCCCTTGGCAAAGTAATGATCTCCACTTGTGAAGGTACAGAAGTTGTTACTTATGTCAGGAACCACTTAATCACAACAACTGATAAGAAAAGGCACTTTATTGGACAACTCTTTATTGGAGTAATGTGGGGAAACCAACCTTACCCATTGAAACTAGGTGGCTGTAGTTCTCTAGCATCACATCCCTGTACAGGGTCTTCTGAGCAGGGTCCAGTTGATGCCACTCCTCCTGAGTGAAATCCACAGCCACATCCTTGAATGATACTAACCCCTGTAATAGTACATTCCTGTTCAATATGAAGTGATCATTCTTATTTATGCTATGATATGCAAAACTACACCCACATCTAGTTTGTATCATAGTTTTAAGGGAAAAACAAAGTAAAATCCTATCTTTGGCAAAAAGAGCTAGACAGATCAGAGGAGGTAAACAATAAAACACCTACCTAATACATATGGTAATTTCATAAATTATACAGGCAGCACCAAAATAACTGGAAAGAAGAGGAATTATTGAATGAATAATATTGAAACAAGTAGATAGTCAACAGAAAAAGAAAAATGCTGAAGACAAATGTTAAGGGTTGAATTGTATCTCTTGAAAATGTATTTAAGTACTAATCTCCTGTACCTTAGAATTTGATACAAGTTGGAAACAGGGTCATTGCAGATATAACTAGTTATGTGAGGTTGTAGGGTGGACCCTAATCCATTATGATTGGTATCCTTATCAAAAGGAAAGATTTGAACCCAGACACAGACTCATGTAGGGGAAAGATGATGTAAGGAGATTAATAAAAAGAAAATGGCTATCCACAAGCCAAGGAGCAAGTCCTGGAACAGACCCCTTCCTCACAGCTCTCAGACCTATAGACACCTTGATTTTGAACTTCTACCTTCTGGAACTATAAGACAATAAATTTCTGTTGTTTAAGCCACCCAATCTGGAGCACTTTTTATGGCAGCACTAGTAAAATTAATATACCATGTACCTTGGAAGAAAGAATAAATAAATTTTGATGGAACAAAAATTTAAATTCTAAAAAGTACTAGAGACCATAAAGGTAATAAAATAAAACATAGGATAATTTTTTTTTTTGTAGAGACAGAGTCTCACTTTATTGCCCTTGGTAGAGTACTGTGGTGTTACACAGCTCACAGAAACCTACAATTCCTGGACTTAGGTGATTCTCTTGCCTCAGCCTCCTGAGTAGTTGGGACTACAGGTGCCCACCACAATACCCAGTTATTTTTTGTTACAGTTTGGCAGGGGCTGGGTTTGAACTCACCACCCTCGGTATATGGGGCCGGCGCCCTACCCACTGAACCGCAGGTGCTGCCCAATAATTGTTATTAAAATTATAGAACAGAGAAGCCTTTTTAAAATAAATTTTTAGATTTTTTTTTGGCGGGGGGGGGGGGGGCAGAGTCTCACCTTCGTGCCCTGGTAAATTTCTGTGGTGTCATAGCTCACAGCAACCTCAAACACTTAGCCACAAGCAATCCTCATGCCTCAGCCTTCCAAGTAGCTGGGATTACAGGCATCCGCCACAATACCAAGCTATTTTTACAGATGGAGTCTTAGCCTTGCCCAGGCTGGTCTCAAACTCCTGAGTTCAAGCAATCCACTTGCCTGGGCCTCTCAGACAGTAGGATTACAGGCGTGAGCCACCACACTCAGACCTTAAATAGTTTTGTTAAAGTACATTAAGAGAATCACAGAATGTCAGAGTCTTAGTTCATTAACTAAACTCCTCATTTCATAGGGGGAAAAAACCCTTGGCTTTCCTTAAACTTAATAGTTATTTTTATGTACATGCAAAAGCTAGTCAGAAGATGAAATATATCAATTACAGTAGCAACAAGAAATAAAAAATCCCAAATAATAAAATGTGCAGAAAACATTCATGAAGAAAACCACAACAAATTAGTGACATGGCACCAATAGAGGACTTAGGTAAGAATAGAGCTACAAAATGTCCTTGGAACGAAAATAGACTTTTAAAATTACCTCATCATTACTTTCACAATAATTGTCATCTAATAGCAAAAACTAATTTAATAGTGGAGTGACTTGCATTAAAACAATTTTTCAGATTGTTTCCTAAATATTCCATTATTATCAGACATTGCTTTTAAAATGAAAGCAAATTATTTTCAAATATTAACAGTGTCCTGTTTAAAACCCTCCTTTGTTTCCCTCCATCCATACAGTCTCATCCCTGTCATCTCAATATAGTTCCATAATCACACCATCAAGCCATTATTTAGTTTGTTCATGACAAACCTATTAATTTTCCTATTTTAAATATCAGAAAACTTAGGATTACAGTGGTTAAGAAACTACTGAAGGGTACACACTGAACATAAGATTGATTAATTCTCAGATTTACAAGATTTACTTTTACTCCGTAGCCAAGGTTCCTGACTATCACTCTCCAAACTGCCTTCTTGATATTGTAAACATCATGAGTTTTGTTTGTTTATCACTTCAGTATCATCCTTAGTCAACCTTTCTATGAAGCACTCTCCACTTTTGTTTTCTTAAAATTCTCAGCCTTCCTAAAAATCATTCTTCTCTTTCTGACTTTACTAATGCTGCTTCCTGTCCTCACCTTACTTCTGTCACAAGCTGAAGTGCAATCATCCTTTAGCTATTCCTTACTTCCTTGTTCCCCTCTCTGCTGTGACAGCACTGCCCTCATGTATGGTACAGAGCTTTTATGTGTCAATGTTGGTTTCTACATCTCTTTACCTCTTTGTTCCCTACAGTTCTCCCAGAAAAAAATGCCTAAATCTTGAGATATTCAATAGCTAGCCAATGCATATGTATGTTGAATACTCAATACATACCTGCTAAAAAGAAACAGAGGAAGATCATAAACAACAAAATAAATTAAAACTCGTATTTAGTTAAGAACATTTAGTGTATCAGTCTATTACACTCTTTGATCTGAAGAACAGTAACGTAAGATACTAAACGCAGAATGTAGAGGAAATTCATTCTGAGCAGAAAATTCGTAGATGTTGTAACGCTAACATTTTACTTTATTAATGATACTCAAATAGTCCAATATATTAAATAGGCATACATTTTGCTAATTTTGGGAAAAATACCTTATATAATCAGCAGAAAATTATAATTTTGTCATCTATAAACAATTTTTACAGTGTAGGTAGCTGGGGGAATAGAAGTGCCATTAAAAGATGGAAGGAATAGAAGTGGAATAGGTATTAAAGGGACAAAGGAAGGATATGTGTGAAAATGATGACTTCACTTCTGTATGGTAAGGGAAAACCATAAAGGGCTTTTACTGAAGGAACAAGCATTTAATCAGTTAATTAACAATGGTAGCTGGATTTATTAGGCTAATAAAAAATATTTCTTCTTTTTCTGCTCTAAAGCAGTCCTGTTTAACAAAAATATAAAGATAATCAGAGAGGTAATTTAACATTTTCTAGGAACCATGTTCAAAAAATTATTTTCAATAATATATATTTATTCCAATATATATTATTCAAAATATCATTTCAACATGTAATGAATCCTTAAAAATCATCAGTGTATTGTTTGGAACTGTATCTTCAAAGTCCAGTATGTGCTTAGTACTTACAACATATCTCAATCCAGACTAAGCAATTTCTTTTTTTTTTAATTAAATTTTTTAAAATTTTACTTTATTTATTTATTTATTTATTTTGGAAACAGAGTCTCACTTTGTCAACCTCGGTAGAGTACCGTGGCATCACAGCTCACAGCAATCTCAAACTCTTGGGCTTAAGAGATTCTCTTGCTTCAGTTTCCCAAGTAGCTGGGACTACAGGTGCCCACCACAACACCAGGCTATTTTTTTCTTTTTAATTTTTTGGTTGTAGTTGTCATTGTTGCTTGGCAGGCCCGGGCTGGATTGGAACCTGCCAGCTCTGGTTATGTGGCTGGCGCCCTAGCCACTGAGCTATAGGCGCTGAACCCAGACTAAGCAATTTCAAATGGCTAGTGGCTACTAAATTGGACATCACAGCTCTAAAGCTACTGACATGCGAAAAGAAAACAGAAAAAAACCTATCTCTTTGCCATAGAACTCATTTATTAAGCTCAATTGTAAAATTTACATAAGGACTCCTAATGTAAAAGCTGATATCAAGATACGACAATGATAATGATAAAGTAATTATAGTTCTAAGCATGGCTTTTATTTAGTTAATTCTCACAACAACCCTATGAGGATTATAATCTCCAATTTTCAGATAAGGAAACAATGACAAGCAACCAGGCTGCAAGGAAATGTTATGCATCTGATAAATAATAAAGGAGAATCCTATGTACTGACATGGTAAGATATTCAAAATGGATGCACAAAACCATTTATACTGGATAGTAAGTTAAAAATCCAGCTGTGATGGGCAGAGGGAGGGTGATTGGTGGGATCACACCTACGGTGCATCTTACAAGGGTACATGTGAAACTTACTGGATATAGAGTGTAAATGTCTCAACACAATAACTAAGAAAATGCCAGGAAGGCTATATTAACCAGTATGATGAAAATACGTCAAATGGTACATAAAACCAGTGTATGGGGTCCCATAATTGCATTAATGTACACAGCTATGATTTAATAATAAGTAAAAAAACATACAGCTGTGGAACCAAATATTTACTATAACATTTTTTTCTAAAAGAATAGTACAAGAAAATAAGAGCTAGTCTCACACATAAAACAATTTCTTTCTTTCGCTACTTTCACATAAAACAATTAATTGTAATTCTACAGATATCAAAAAAGGTTTGGAAGGTTAGAAACAAATGGTTAACATTGATTATTCCAGGAGAAGAAGAGTTTAAAGTTAAAAGGTCTCTTTCTAAAATTTTTTAATCTTTTTATATAGTTTAAATGTTTATGTCATACATATAATAAATGTTGGCAGGAAGAAAAAATACTACATATTTTTAAAAATAGTAGAACAAAAAAGGAACAGCCTTGAATTGGACAGTAATCCTAAGAATTCTGAAACCACAACAAAGGATATGGAGCATCAGGGTTTTTTGCCCTCCAAAGTTTTGCCAGGTAAATTTAAGAACTGCTTTTGGAGAGAAACTGGTATCTTAGAAGACAATTCCAAATGTGCCTATCCTACAATATCGAGATTTTTATCTCTGGATAAATCTAGATTATAGTAAGAATCTATAATCATCTTGTTCTTTTAAAGCTGGGATCAACAAACTTTTCTTGGAAAGTACATATTTTTGGCATCTCAGGCAATATGGTTTCTGTTGTAAGTATTCAACTCTGCCACTGTAGCTCAAAAACATCTGTAAACAGATGATATGGCTGTGCTCCAATAAAATGTTTTTTGCAAAAACACTGTTTTTGGTCCATGGGTAAGAGTTTGTCAACCCTTGCCCTCAAATAAAGTTCAAGGAATTTGGTTATGACATTATGATACTCTCCCTGTGAAAAAGATAATTTTAAGACACAGCTAAAAGAAATCTTCTGTGGCATTTACAAAAGGAGTGTTGATGAGGACACTGTGCACTCCATCTCCAAGAAACCCCGCACCCCAAAAAACCCTATTTTTAATCTTATAGAGCAAGAAACATTTCACTATGAGAAACTTATCTTTCAGAAAGACCAGAAAAAGTGGTATGTTAATTTATAAAAATGGTTTCAAGCCATGTTTTCTAATATTACCTAGCAACTCTTTGTAGGACTTGATCTTTATTCTTGCTACCTTTTCCCTAATCCAAATTTTAGCTATCTTTACTTTCCATTTGATTATCCAGCAAACTAAGCAGGAAATTTTTTACAAAAGCAACTCACCTGGGACTTCATCATATTCTGATCTCTTCCAAAAGGGCAGATGCCTGAAAAGGCAAAACTGGTGATCAGAACGAGGTTTTCATAGCCTAAACCAAGAATGTAACTTCCACATTCACCAGTCTAGAAATAAGCACCACTGGAAGTCAGGTAGATAATAGACTACCCTGTGATAGAAGGTTGGTTGAGCCTGACCAAAGTTCCAGCACGTACCAAGTGGAAGAGGCATCAACCATCACTCCTCTTCTGCCTGTCGATCATGTTGAACTTGAACTGGTTTTCTCATTGAATTAGAACTGAATAGATGTGAAGATTTATTAATAGCTTGTTGTTCCCCTTAGGAACCAGAATTTCCATTTGTAAAACACCATCATAAGGCAATAATCATGAATTGATATATAAAGAATTTAACTGCAGATGTAGCTCCCTGGCAAAAAGAATGGCAATGACCAAAAGGAAAACTGAGGAATGCATTTCCCTGTTTCCCAGAAAGAACCAGCAGCTGAGTTCCAATAATCTCCTCAAAGCCCTCTTATATTTCTTCTAACACTCCAGTCAAAATAATATCCACAAACTAAAATGTTAATTCTAAGGTGCTTTCTGTTTAAATTGTTATTGCTGATTTTCAACATTGCTGTTGCCTACCTGCAAAAATGGTTATGGTTTGGAACCAGTGATAAAAGAGAATATGCCACCACGCAGGAAGGGACATACCCAGTAAATTTTTCTCAGTCCCAGGATGAGTCTTGCGGACGGTGCTGAACTGGTTCAGAGGAAATGACAGCTTCCATGACAGGGAGCACCCCAGGCTTTATCAAAACACATCTGGAAGGAAAAAATTAAGAGAAATAGTTATATTCATTTTTGGAAACTCAGCAGATGCTCAATAAATGTTTCTTGAATAAAATATAAAATGATTTCAATAAACTTAGAAAGGAGGACTAAAATCACACTTCTCAAAAGAATCCTATTGATACAGGGTGGGTGCACCCAGGCTTGGTCAGTGCCTGCCACCGGGAAGGACCTAACGCGCCTTCTGCATCTGCGCCCGGGCGGTGTTGGTGCAACGGACCCGGACAGGGAGAGCTGGAGAACCAAGTACCACAGAGAGGGTGAGCACCGCAGAAACCTGAGGACGCCAGTTAATTGAGGGAAATCAAGGCACAGCCCGCACTGATGCCGGTGCCCCCCCTCCCCCAATCATCCTTGAACCTAGAAAGCCCTCCTGTGGCTGCACTACTCCCCTGGGAACATTTCATAGGCCTAAGGGTGATACGGGATTTCCCCATTCAGGGATGAACAGGACTTCTCGCTTCCTAAGCCTGGACAATTTCAGGAATAGGCAGTATCTCTTCATTAACGCATTATTCACCTTGCCCTAGCAGAAGGGACTGTATCCATTCATTTGTTACCAAGTCCTGGCCAAATGTAATTATTAGGTTGTTTCAAACGTTTTGTCTATTTTAATGTCATGTGTTTTTGTAGCTTCATATCTCAATAAATAGTTATTCTACTGTGTTGTGATAAATACTGATCTATGGAAAATTTTGTACTCTATACATTGATGCTGTTCATTTTTTTCTACTTTTAATTTTTTTTTATTCTTTTCAGACTATTACTATATGATGTCATTAAGCAATTTTCGGCCAATTTTTCTCTATGAATTCAAATTGAACCAAAGTGCTGCCGAAACAGCACGAAAAATTAACCAGGCATTTGGCAATGATAGTGTTAATGAACACACTGTTCGACGTTGGTTTGCAAAATTTCGTTCCAGAAAATTTAGCCTTGAAGATGAGCCCCAAAGTGTTCGATCTAGAGTAATCCAGGACAAGGATTTGAGGACCCTGGTGGAGACTGACCAATTACAAACGGTGCGTGGGATGGCGGAAGAACTGGGTGTCAGCTCCCATGTGGTTTTTGATGGTTTAAAACATATTGGAAAGGTCAAAAAGCTTGAAAAGTGGGTGCCCCATGATTTAAACGATTGGCAGAAATTGTCACGTTTCAATGTTTGTTCTTCATTGCTTTTGCGCAACCAAAACAATCCTTTTTTGGATCGGATCGTCACTTGTGACGAAAAGTGGATTCTCTACGACAATAGGAAACGTTCAGGACAGTGGTTGGACACCGATGAGCCACCCAGACACTTCCCAAAGGCGAAACCCCACCAAAAAAAGATCATGGTTACTGTATGGTGGTCAGC
>CAUYPK010009029.1:0-57275 GCA_963574355.1 Loris lydekkerianus | reverse complement strand
CACATTTTCATCCCAATATTCAACATAGCCTTCCTGGCATTTTCCCAGTCACCGTGGCATGACATTTACATTTCACATTTGCTGAGTTTCACCCTTGCCCTTGTGAGATGCCCTGTAGGTGTGATTTCCACCAATACCCCTCCATCAACTCCCCTCCCCCTCCCTCTTTTCCCTTTCCCCCTTTTCCCTATTCTTAGGTTGTAACTGGGTTATAGCTTTCATGTGAAAGCCCTAAATTAGTTTCATAGTAAGGCTGAGTACATTGGGTACTTTTTCTTCCATTCTTGGGATACGGGTTAACCTTGTACCCTGTGACCTTACTAAACTTACACGTTAGTTCCAGGTGGTTTTGTTTTGTTTTTATAGATTCCTTGGGGTTTTCTGTACAAACAATCATGTTGTCTGCAAGTAGGGACAGGTTTATTTTTTCTTTTGCAATCTGTGTACTTTTGTTTCTTTTTCTTGCCCTGTTAACACTGACTAGAAGTCCCAATATTATGTTGACTAGAGAGGTGAGAATAGACATTCTTGCATTGTTCCCAATCTTAGATTTACTCTTACACCATTAAGTATGATGAGTGCTATACTTGGGTGATTTTGTGAGTTTTGGAGTGGGGAGAGTAGAGGTGTAATTTGTGTCAGGTTGAGCACATTGCTTTCTATTTTTAGTTTGCTGAGAGTTTTTATTATGACGAATTTTGTCACAGTTTCTTTCTTTCTTCAATCCATTGATTGGGTCATGAGAGTTTTTTTCTTTAGACAGTTGAGCTGGTGGTATACACCAATGGATTTAAAAATTTGTGGCCAGTCTTGTGTTTTCAGGATAAACGCCATTTGGTCATGGAATATTCTTTCATATATTTCTGGGTTCGATTTGCTAGTACATTTTAGTAGCTTTATTGAGACATTATTCACATACCTTTTAAAGTGTCCAAATCAGTGGTTTCTAGTGTATTCATAATATTAAACAACCATAACCATTATATAATTTTAGAACATTTTCATCACCCCCAAAATAAATCACATTCTTTTTAGCAATCACTGCTCATTCCCTTCCCTGCCCACAACCCTGGCAACCACTAATCTTTCTGTCTCCATAGATTTGTCTATTCTGTATGTTTTGTATAAATGGAATTATACAATATGTTGCCTTTTGTGTCTGGCTTCTTTCACCTATTATGTTGTTTTTAAGGTTTATCCATATTGTAGAATGTATCGGTACTTCATTGTTTTTTATGGCCAAATAATGTTCTGTTATATAGATATACCACATTTGTTTATCCATTCAGTAGTTGATGAATATGTGGGTTGTTTCTTTAGCTATTATGAATAATGATGCTATAAACATTAGTGCATAATATCTTTGTATATATGTTTCATTTTTCTTGGGTGTATACCTAGGAGTGTAATTGCTGTGTCATATGATAACTCTGTGTTTAGTTTTTTTGAAAAGCCATAAGCTATTTTCCAAAGTAGCTGTACTATTTTACATTTGCATGAACAATATGAGTTCTAATTTCTCAATATCCTCAACAACACTTATTGCCCTTCTTTTTTATTATAGCCATCATAGTGAGTGTTAAATGGTATTGCATGGTTTTGATTTGGATTTTCCTAATGGTAATGACATTGAGCATCTTTTCATGTGAATTTGCTAATAGTTCATTGACCAGTACAGTTCAAACCTCTATAGTTAAGGGTCAACTGCAGTCTGTAGTTATTAGGTAGAATGTTCAGTTGGACCTCATTGGTTGATGGTATTGTTTAGTTCTGTATCCTTGGTTATTTTCTTTCTACTAGTTCTACTGATCACTGAGAAAGAAGTGTTTGGGTCTCTCACTATTATTGTGGATCTGTTAATTTCTTCTTTTGGTTGTCAGTTTTTGCTTCATGTATTTTGAAGCTATTTTATTAGATGCACATGCATTTAAAACTATTCTATCTTCTTGGCAAAGTGACTCTTTTGTTATTGTGTATTATTCTCTTTGTTCCTGGTAAATTTTTTTGCTTCAAAGTCTACTTTCCTTTTGATTACTGTTTGCACGCTATATCTTTCCCTCTCTTTACATTTAGCCTAGGTATATCATTGTATTTAAAGTGACTATCTTGTAGACTGTATCTAATTAAGTCATTTTCACCCAGTCTGATAATCTCTGTTGTAATTAATGCATTTAGACCATTTATATTTAATGTAATTGTTGACATGTTTGGATTTAGGTTTACCATTTGAGTATTTCTTTATTGTTTGTTATATTTTTCATTCCTCTATTTTCCCCTTTCTTTCCTTCTTTTGGGATATTTGAACTTTTTTTTTTAGAATTCTGTTTTCTTTTACCTATTGTGTTTTTTATTGTATCTTTTGGTATAGATTTTTAGATGGCTATTCTAGGGATTACAAATACATACTTAACTTTTCACAGTCTACTTAGAACCAATATTCTAAAATTCATAGAACTATGTATTAAAATACATAGTAAACCACTTTACTACTTCAGGTGGAATGTAGAAACATTACACTCTATAGGTTTCTTTACACTTCTCTCTTTATATTGTAGCTGTCCTATGTATTATATTTACATACATTAAAACCCATCAGATGATAATACAGTTGCTGCCTTCAGCTATCAAACACAGTCTATTAAATTTACCCAGATATTTACAATTTTTGTCATTCTTTTTTCCTTTGTTCCTGATATTCCAAATTTCCTTCTAATATAATGGCTCTTTTGTCTGAAGAACTTTCTTTGTTAGTTCTTTTAAAACAAGTCCACTGATGATATATTCTTATAGTTTTCCTTTATCTAAGAATATCTTCATTTCATTTTCATTCCTGAAAGACTTTTAGCTGGGTACAGAATCCTGGGTGATAGTTATTTTCTTTATGCAATTTTAAAAAGTGTCTTATTGTCTTCTGCCTTCCATGTTTCTGATGAGAAATCCACAATTATCAAATCACCATTCCTATATTACTAATACATCATTTTTCTCTTTCAAGATTTTTTTGTTTGTTTTTAGTTTTCAGTAGTAACAGAAAAGTATTATTTTTATTATTATCATTATTTGGTTTATCTTCTTTGGGGTTCACCAGAAAGCTGGAACTTAGAGATTTTTTTTATTATTTACTTAATTTTATTTTTATTTAATTTTATTTTTTGAGACAGAGTCTCACTTTGTCGCCCTGCGTAGAGTGCTATGGCATCATAGTTCATAGCAACATGTCTCTTGGGCTGAAGTCATCCTCTTGCCTTAGCCTCCTAAGTAGCTGGGACTACAGGTAGCTGTCACAATACCCAGCTGTTTTTAGAGATGTGGTCTCACTCTAGCTCTAGGCTGATCTCAAACGCCTAAGCTCAGGCAGTCTGCCCACCACAGCCACCCAGAGTGCTAGAATTATAGGTGTGATTATATAACACTGTGTCCAGGCGTAATTAATTAATTTAAAAAATTAATTAATTAAAAAAAAATTTTTTAAGACAGAATCTTGCTCTGTCATTTTGGCTTGAATGTGTCATCATAGCTCACTGCAACCTCAAACTTGGGCTCAAGCAATCCTCCTGCCTCATTCTCCCAGGTAGCTGAGACTACAGGTGTGCCCCACAACACCCAGCTAATTTCTTCTATTTTGAGTAGGGACAGGGTATTGCTCTTGACTTTAAGCAATGTTCCCAGCGATACTGCAGGGTGGTAGGATTTATTTATTCTGTTCTGCTTTGCTGCCTACTCCCACAATTATATCTGCACCTGGGGCCAGATGGTACAAGGACAAAAAGAGGCAAAACACAACAGGGGCTCACCCTCCCTACCTATGGGGAGCACCTGTGGCTCAGTGAGTAGGGTGCCAGCCCCATATACCGAAGGTGGCGGGTTTGAACCCCACCCCAGCCAAACTGCAACAACAACAAAGTTTCTCCTCCCTCTGAGTTTTAGGTACCTGTGGGTTCCTGCTGTCACAGCCACCACTGAAGGCTTGCCTGGGGACTGAGTTGTGTGACAATAGAGAAAAGATTTGACAAGAAAAATGATTTTCCCTATTCACTCTGAGCATCAGAGTTCTCCTTTCCTGATCCTCAAGTCAGAACTAGGGGAATTCTTTAGGAGCTCTTTCTCTGTCTGTTGATCCCAATTGCAGATTTTAGTCTGCCTTGAAACCAGAACAGAAGATCACCAGAGGAAACAAAAATGGTAAATTCACCATTAGTTCAGTGGTACAGTACATTAAATTCTGGCCGCCTTCTCCAATTTGCCTACTATTATTTTGTCTTCAGAATCCTTGTATAGCTTTGTTCAGGTTTTATTGCTATATTCAGTGGGAGGAGTATGCTTATCCAGAATCAGAACAAAAATTGGTTTTGAGATGAAAAAAAATTTAAGCATTTCCTAATTAGTCCAAAACAAGACAAAGTTACTGATTTCATTGGAATAATTTTTATTGTTTTTTGTTTATAATCCTCATTTGCTGCAATTTACATTTTAACTGCTTTCTGAAGCTCAGGAGCATTCTTTACTAGCCAACATCATTCCAGAATGGAGTAATGTGGGTGAAAATGCCTTTTTGCTTTGTAGAAGTTCCTTGTGGAGATTTCTGGGAAGTGTAGTCTTTTAAGTACCAAGTCAAGGAGGGAAAGGCAACCAAACATGGGGACAGGCAAAAAAAAAAAAAAAAAAATTACAATTTCAGAAATATTCTTCCTGTAAACAAAACTTATGGCTTCCTTTGGCTTTAAGTATAAAGATGTCACATATAATTTAGATAGGCAACTATTTCATTCCCTGTCTTTATTAACAAGGCAACTAATCCTTGTTAATATAAAAGAATTGTTGTAGACAACAGGCCTCAACATTTCACATGGCTTTTTCACCTACTATTTCTTTATTTTCTTTTTTGAGACAGAATCTCTCTCTCTCTCTCTCTCTCTCTCTCTCTTTTTTGAGACACATCACCCTCAGTAGAGTGCTGTGGCATAACAGCTCATAGCAACCTCAAACTCCTAAGTGATTCTGTTGCCTCAGCCTCCCAGTAGCTGGGACTAAGGCACCCGCCACAATGCCTGTCTATTTTTTGTTGTAGTTGTCATTGTTGTTTAGCTGGCCTGGGCCAGGTTCAAACCCGCCAGCCTCAGTGCATGTGGCTGGAGCCATAACCACTGTGCTACAAGAGCCAAGCCACCTACTATTTCTTAGTCCTGCTACAGTTGCTCTTCCAGTCTTTGCACAAAGCATAATATAATCATGGGCATCTAATATGAGAATTCAGTTTAATTGAATAAAGGGGAAAATATAACCAATGTCCCTCCCTCAAATTTATAAGCATTTGTTACCAAAAACTTATGGATTTTCTGCAAATCAGAGCTACAGAAAAAGATTTGATTCTGAAAAACAACAGTAAATTTAAAATAAGTATTTCTTCATGTACATTATGAGAAGACCTCCCTGAGCTAGTGACATTTGCATAGAGACCTGGAAGAAGTGCAGATGTGAATCATGTGGATATCTGGAGTGTTCTGGGTAAGGATAGGAAATGGGAAGACCCAGAAGCAGAGTCCTCAGCAAGAAGGACAGTTTGATGGGAGGGAAGTGAGTGAGGGGAAAAGCTATGCAAGATGAAGTAGAAGGTGGGGTAAGAAGAGGGCAGGTATTGGAGAGAGATATGGAAAACCACTGATAGTTTTGAGCAGAGAGCTTACTGATCAGATAGTTAGGGCTCGGTCAGAAAGAAGGAACCCATTCCCATCCACCCACTTCTTATATCTGGAACAGATAAGAAACCAGTCCCAGGCAGGTATAATTGCTCACATCTGTAATCTCAACCTTGGGAGTCACTAGAGCAGTAGTTAGAGACCAGCCAGCACCTTGGGAGGTAGAGGTGGGAAGAAGGTCAGAAATTAGAGACCAGCTAGAACAACATAGTGAGACCCCACCGTACAAAACATAGAAAAATTGGCCAGGTGTGGTAGTCTTAGCTACTTGGGAAGCTGAAGCGAGAGAATCACTTGAGCCCAGGAGTCTGTGGTTGCAGTGAGCTATGGTGATGCCACTGCACTCTAGCCCAGGCAATAGAGTGCAGCCCTGTCTCAACACAAACACTGGCCCAGAAAGTGAGTTAACTTTCCTGAAGTTACATAGCTAGAAGTAGAAGAGCTAGGCCGAGAATCCTGTTTTCTGAACTTTGTGGTCCCCTTATTTCCCCTGTGATATGAGATGAAAGACAGAAAAGACCCTAAGTTGTAATTGCTTATCTTTCCATCTCTTCAGTGATTTACTATTTTATTTATTTATTTATTTATTTATTATTTGAGACAGAGTCTCACTGTATTGCCCTGATTAGAATGCCCTGGCATTATAGCTGACAGAAACCTCTTATTCCTGGGCTCAAGCAGTCCTCTTGCCTCAGCCTCCCAAGTAGCTGGAACTACAAGTGCCTGCCACCCTCTTGTTAGTGGGCAGGGTTTTTTTGTTGCAGTTGTCATTGCTGTTTTAGCTGACATGGGCTGGGTTCAAACCCACCACCCTTGGTATATGGGGCCGGCACCCTACTCACTGAGCCACAGGTGCATTCTGTGGGCAGTTTTCTATTTTTAGTAGAGACGGTCTCTCACTTGTTCAGGCTGGCCTGGAACTCCTGATCTCAAGCAATCCACCTGCCTTAGCTTCCCAGGATGGTAGGATTACATGAAAGTCCCTGTGCCTGGTCTTGATTTACTATTTTAATACTTAAAAGGAGAACATTTCTGTCCTCAGATATTTAAGATTCCTGTTACCCTTTTTCTTAACGGTCCAACAAGTGTTCCCATTAAATAATTCTGGTACTCCAACTTGGTTTGGGGATTGGAGAATATTGAAAGAGTTCAGATAAAATTAATATTTAATGCAAGTCAACTGTGTGCCAAGGAGTTAGATTGGTATCATCCCCTGTTACAGATGAGAAAGCTGAGGCCCAGAGGGGTGAAAACACTTCCACAGGGTCACGCAGCCTGTCATTGGGACCAACGCGTTTTCCACTATGCCCCATCGCCCAGCTCTCAGAACTGGCTGGAGTATAAGTGGGAGAAGACCCCATTCCCAGCCTGCTAGCATCTCTGCTCCCAGGCCCTTTGGAACGAGAGACTATCTCTTTAAGAAGGAAAGTGAAGACGGGCCTCTTACGCAGCTGCCGGCGAGCCGCCGACTGGCTAGTCTCCTGCATCCACCTCTCCCTCCCTTCTCCTCCCTTTAAGCAGTCCCAGCTTGGTGAGCACCCAGCTAGCAGCCTCCAGCAGGGGCTCCGGAGAGCAATTCGGCAGCCCCAGTAGGGCAGCTGAAGCCATGGAAGCCTCCGCAGGTGATGACAAGGACGCCAGGGACCCCTGGGCCCACCGCCCAGCTGCACCCGCCATAACCCTGAGTGCCAAGGGCCAGGGGGGGTGGGGAAGACATGGGCCGTGAGGAGTAGCAGGACGGAGCACCCAGCAGGCAGCCTGCCCTCCAAGCTTTCTGGCTGCGGAGGCCCAGCTGTCAGCGTCCGGGGCTCAGCTGTAAGAGTGTCCGCCACCGCGTTCACCCGCCCCTGTCTGTCTCTTTCCCACCGCCGCAGGTTGCTGATCAGGGCCAGGCGGCTGCAGCAGCGACTGCAGAGGCGCTGCGCCAAGCCGGGCCCAAGTGGTGCAATCCGGCGGGGCTGCGGAGGGCGAGTGGACTCAGGTGAGGAGGCCGTGGTGGAGCCGGGAGGGGCCCTGCGCTGCCCGGAGGCGGGTGGGGGCAGCTTGCAACCTTTTGCTGCGGTAGAACCCCTCAGATGGCACCAGCCAAAGAGGGGTTAATCGTGACTCATTCTTACCCTCCCTTCATTCCCTTACATCTTTCTAAGTGCTCCCCTCCCACTGTGAAATTTACTAATTAGAGGATGCTGATTGCAACTGGGAAGATGCCCAAGGTGGGCGATTGGGAACGTTTTAGAGGACCCCCACCCCCACTTTCCTATTTGTTTTCTCTTCTGGTGTTTGGCAAGCATTTAAGCTTCGCTTTTTTCTTTTTCTTTCTTGGAGCAAGGGTACCTGGGGGTGGGAGAATGGAACCCCACATCCGCCCCAAGGTCAAGTGCCAGTGTTTGCTTCCTTCCCATCTTTCCCTCTGAGAAGCATCAAAGCACTGCGGTAGATGTGGGGAAAATATCCATCACCCCTAGAGTATAAGATCTGAGTCTCAGTCTTCTTAGAGAGAGAAGCTTTCACCTTCCTCTCCCCAGAAGAGAGCTGGGCTGTTTGCAACACCTACTAGCCTGGTTAGCCCTATATTCCTTTCCTCAACCCTGCAGACTGAAGGAGAAGCTGGTCACATGCTGCCTGTTTCCTCTCCTTCTCTGCCCATCTGGTGATGTGGGATAGGCTGGAGGAGCTTCTCAGAAAAAGGTGATCATTGCAGGCAGGGTGTAAGGAAGTGCTAGAGATTGGGGTTCTAGGGTTTTAACTTGCTAGTTAGCCACAGTAGCCATCTTGAAATTCCTTAGGCAGAGATGTCTGTCTGCTCATCTGTTAAATGCAGGAGTTGGATTAAATGATCTGCACAATTTTAGTATACCACTCAAGCAGCTCTTTCATGTCAAGGGGACCCCTTTACTAATTTAAATTTAGATTCATGAAATAATTGGGGTTTCCTCAGGTAATCTCTTTCAACTTTGGACTTCTCAAGTGAAGCATTGACCTTGTGTGCCCTGAACTGGAGGTGTCCAACAGTCTTGTATTGACATCCTGGCTCTGTAAATTACTTCTCTTCCCCAAGCTTTAGTTTCCTCATCTGCAAATCAAGCCTCAGAGGGTTGTTGCGAGGATTAAATGAGTTGTATATGGAAACACTGAAAATAGTGTCTGTGCCTGGCACATAGTATGTTCTTGGGACTTGTGAGATAGACTGAGAGAAGAGAGGAAGGGTTGGCTGCTTTTAGTTCTCTTTTCTTTTCCCTCTTCTGATAAGTCTATTCCACGTCCCTGCAATAATGTTCCTGTCAGGGAATAATGAATACTGGAGTGTGTTAGGCTACCAGGTTGAGGGCCTAGGCAGCAATGAGGAGGCACAAACATTTCCACTGCAAGAGCTGTGACATCATTCTAGCAATGATGGTCCCAAGGAGGCATTTATACCCAGCACTGGGTTTGGAAAATCCTAGCATCCAAGGGTGGAGTCTCTGAAGGAAGAGAAGCAACAGAATCTTGTGTGCTGATAGTGGAGCAGGGATCAAGGCTTCCAGATCTCACGTGAATCGCACTGCATTTTCTTGCCTTCTCTGGAGTCTCTCTCTCTAGAATCTCCTTGAGACCAGGCAGTCAAGTTTTTGGTGCCCATATTTTCTATTCTTTATCTTCCCTCCTGCTGTCATTTTCAGCCTAGCACTGCATCTTTCTTGCTCAGATTTATTCCACAGATACTTCTGCCTTTGACAGCATGATAATGGGGTTTCCCTATGAGGTGAGGTGGGGCATTTTGCTTCTGTACCAGTTAGGCCAAAGGAAGTTGTGTCCTCTTCTCACCCCTGCAATTTCTATTAAACTGTGAACTCCTTTCTGCAGTTGCTAACAGATGTTTTGCCTGCTCCTTTAGGACTCCTGGCTAGAACCAAAGGGTCCAGATGTGCTGGGGAGGGTGATTATGTTGGCAAAAATGCATCCAAATGGTGCTGGCTGGTGTTAAGATGACTGTGAAAGGAAGAGGATTGGGAAGAGAGCCATTTCCTATGCTTGAGGGAGGATAGCAGATAAGGGAAATCAAGAGAGCCAAGATGGACCTGCTGTAGAAAGTCAGGAGACCCAGGTCCTATTCCATCCCACCTCATAGTGTGACCTTAGGCTTCCCGTCAAGGTCTCTGTGTCCCCATCTCTATAAGGAGAGGATTGGTGATCCATAAGGCCCCTTCTAATTCTGACATTCTGTCAAGTAGATTTTGTTAAATAAAAATAGGAAAATTGTTATTACTCTTAATATTGTTTATGAAGTACCAGACCATTAATCATCTCAGGTAATCCTCATAACAAATTACACCTATTTGAAAGATGAGGAGACTGAGGCTTAGAGAGATTAAGTGACTTTCCCATGACTACAAAGCTAAAAGTGGCAGGACTATTACCTGATACCAGGTCTCCCTGACTCAAAAAGCATGCTCTTCCAAAGGTTTCACTGTCTCCCATACATACCTTGCTGTATCTGTGAGTTGGGAATGCACTTGCAGGCTCAAATAGGGGTTTGGAGAAGGGAGGGCTATGAAGAAATCATGGTGGGAGATCAGGCATTTCCCCCAAGTGTTTGCTGCAGAGGACTTGCTGGGTGGGAGAGTGTGTGAGTCAGGACAGGAAAGGGAGAATTTTCCTTTCACCAGAAGTCCTACTTTGCTGTTGGCTGGTTGGGTCCCCATTTACCATGGAGAATGGCTAGGCCTGAATGACGTTTATGACAGACCTGTTTTTGAGTGCTTCCTATGTTGTACTCTATTTTACACAGGTTCAATGATTTACTGCTCAGACCATCCCATTATGTAGGCACTATATGTAATTTTACCCATTTTACAAATGAGAAAGCCAAGGCAGAGAGGCAGTGGGTCTTGCCCAGTGTTGTTCAGCTAATAGTTGTAGAACCTGAAGGATATTTAGTTTTAAGTGCACTAGACTGGGAGTTAAATGGGTTGCTTTTAGTCTGAGCCTCTATTAACCAACTAACCTTGGGTAAGCCAATTTCCCTCTGAGAATTGGTGTTCCCATCCCTCAGATGGAGTGGATGCATCTACAGGCTATAAAATGCAACCTTGTTCCAGTATTGGGGGTGGAGGGAATTCCTTGTCTTGTTAAACATTGATGAGCATTTGTTATGATTTATTAGCTAGGCCCTGAGCATACAGCAAAGAGTGAGAAATGATCCCTAGTTTCAAGAAGCTCATGTCTAACAGAGACCTAAACATGTAGGTATGAAGAGCCACCTAGAAGCCATGAGGCACACTGATGTGGGTATAATGTGGGGACAGAGGGACATGGTCTCTCCTACTGAGTGGGTCAGGAAGACTTTGAAGGAAGATGCCATTGTCATCATCTTATTTTCTACAGTGAGTTTGTGATGATGATGATGATGATGATGATGATGATGATGATGATGATGATAGGGTCCTACCCAGCTTGGGACACTTCCAAACAGTTCTAGAGATCTCTTGGCAACCTAGAAGGTGGCCACATTCTGAGGGATCATCCAGGCTCATTCTATGGCACAGTTCCAGTTGAACTGTACATTTTTTCCTAGGTGAACCAAAGCCTTTCTTTAGAGGCTTCTAGAAGCAGGACTCTGAAATTCCTCTTGGAAAGCCTGTCTAGTGCCTATAACCATTCAGTAGGCTTAGAGAATTCTTATTTATTCCCAGCATTCTACCTGCCTAGAGGAGCACCTAATACCTGAGAGTTAAGGCATCTGCCTAAGGTTGCTCAGCAGGACTGGGTTCGTAACTCTGGCCTAATGGGGACTGCATTTCTGAGCCTCTTGGGGTCCCTGTACACGTAAGCCACCAGGGACCTGAGGGGCCATTTTTTCATTATAGGAACAGTTTGAAGCAGATATTATAAGGCTTGAGCTGAGGGCCTTTGGAGAGGCAGAGGCCCATGTTCTCCAGGCTGCTTTTCATCTCTTAATGGACAGATATTTATGAAGTGTTTGTCACATGCTCAGCACTGTCCTCTAAATTGATGAGCTAAGCCAACCAAAAAGAAGTGTCTGAGAAGCAGCCTGGTACAGTGGAAAGAGCCAGCACTGAGGAGTCAGGTCCGGCCTCTGCCACTGACTCACTGGGTAGCCTGAGGTCAGGTCCTTTGGTTTTCCTGTCTTGCAAAATGAGAGTCAGAGGTGGTGATCTTCAAGAGCCCTTCAAGCTCTGACTGGCTAACAATTCAGCAACTCTTTATTCTGTTCTGTAACCACTTTAGGGGGTACAGGGTGGGTAGGATATGGATAACTAACTTGAGGAAGAATAAGATAAATATAACAAGAGGCATGAACAAATGCTCTGTGGATTTGCTGGAGGGAGAGAGCTTGGGAAAGGCTCAGTTAGAAAGCTACCTCTTCAAAGATAGAATGATGCAGATACAGATAGATGGAGTTGTATGTTTTTTGATTTGGGGGGGTTCTTGTTTTAGCCAAGAGGAGCAGCAGAAGCGTGCTGTCATACAAGGACAAGAAGGCAGTATTGCAGAACAGGGGTTCCTGGGCTTAGTTTTCACAAAGATCATTGCATTTGGGAATCAATCCTAGGTTGGCCAGCTTTTTATATTGCCAGATAATAACATTTGAATGACACTTAGAGTTCTATGTGCTATCACTATCATATAGTAAGATAAAGAGAATTTTAATAACTCTGTCCTCAAAATAAGATAGCCATATTAGGCTTGGTGCCTATAGCTCAGCTGCTAGGGTGCCAGCAACATAAACTGGAGCTGGCAGGTTCGAACTCAGCCTAGGCCTGCCAAACAACAATGACAACTACAACAACAAAATAGCTGGGCATTGTGGCGGGTGCCTGTAGTCCCAGCTACTTGGGAGGCTGAGGCAAGAGAATCGCTTAAGCACAAGAGTTTGAGGTTGCTGTGAGCTGTGATGCCACAGCACTCTACCCAGGGCAACATAGTAAAACAAAAACAAACAACAAAAAAAAAGATAGCCATATTATCAGAAAAAAGACACCCTTTCAAATTGAATATATTTTGCTTTATTAAAACCTCACTGCCTTGTCCCTATTTTACTCATTTTGCCAGACTGGTGTTCCTGTGTTTGGCTCTGAAGTTAGGCTGCTGGAATTTGAATCTTAGCCAAGTTACTTTTTCTTTCAGAATATGTGTTTCCTCGTCTGTAAAATGGGAAATTGATGCTGGCTGTCTCCTAAGGTCATTGGGAAATATGTATGCCAAAATAAAACATGTAAAGTAAGGAATGTCAAATGCACTTGTCTACAAAGGTAAAACAGGTCGGCTAGGCTGTTCGGAGATGTAGCAAATTGGAAAGTGCTTACTTGAAACACGCAGCTGCTATCCTGCTCCTACCACTCTTTCCTCCAAGAATGTGGGCCCAGTGTTTTTTTTTTTTTTTTTTTAGTGTATAAGACAGAAATCTGTGTATTTGTGGCATTTCCTAATTTTTAAAATGTGGCAAACTAGGCAACATTTTAAAATGCACAGATTAAAATGTGTCTATGGCAGACCATCAGTTTGGGACTTCTGATGTAGAGCTCTAGATGCTGGGCACACAGTGCTCAGTAATTGTTGGCTGGTCTACACATGGGGACAGAGAAGGGAAACAAGGCTGGAAAGGCAGGCCTCAGTCAGAGAATGTCTTGTTTGCAAGGCTGTGGAGTTTAGCCTTACTTCGGCAGCTTGTGATCTTTTACCTCTGGGCTCCCAGCTTCAAAGGCCCTAATTGTGCCCCTTCCCTTTTGGCAGCACTGTTAGGATTGAGTCTCTAGGGACTGAGGCCTCCAGACACCTCTGTACCCCCTTAAAGCTGGCCTGAGCCAGACCTCCCTACACAGGGTCTCTGAAAGTTTGGTTGGCAGTCCCAGAAGAAGGAACTTGGCTGGTGGCCTGTGAAGCCTGGCACAGAAACCACCCTTGAGAGACAGGCATGAAGAGAGGCTCTGGCAGCTCCTGAGATCCTCAGTGGGAGGGGCAGTTCCTATTCTTCGGAAGCCACTCAGGCCTTGCAGCCAAAGTTTTGCTGCCTTCTCCTTGGGCTATGATGTGGTCTGGACAGCAGGCAGCCTCTCCATATACAGCTCGACCATACAGCTCCAGAGAGGGAAAGTTGTGGTCTGGTAGCAGGGGAATCTTAGAGAAGGACCTCAGAGGAGCTCCTAGGTAGGAGGAAGAACCCCACAGACAGGGGTTCTTTTGGGATTCAGATTAAAGCCACTGATGACAATTTACACTTTTATTAATCAAATATCAGGCACCAAACATGATAAGGTTTTATTCTGGTCACTGTGAAGGAATGCAAAGAAGTATTTATGTTCATTCATTCAACCATATTAATGTCTACTTTGTATGCAGGCACCAAGATGTGCCTACCCTCGAGGAGATGTGTAGCCTGTATAGAGGAAATATACATGAATGGTGATGAGGGCCTGACAATAGAAATATTAATAACAGCTGCCATTTGACCTCATGCCTCCTGAGTATTAGATGCTAGCCGTCATAGCTCCTGTTTTAGAGGCTGGATGTGAGAGTTAAACAGAATCTCCCTCTAAGGCCCTCAGCACCTTGCCTGCAATACAGTGATGTAGCTGCATTATTGGTAGCCTGGGTCTGTGTTATTGGCAGATCCCGAAGAAAAGCGAAATACAGAGAAAAAAAAGAAATAGCAAAACAATTCAGAACCACTTAGCATATGTGATCTTCATTTTAAAGATGACGACAGTGAGATTCAGAGAGGGGAAGAGATTTTCTCAAGGTCACACAGCTTCTGTATAGCAGAGCTTATACTTAGATGCTGCTTTGTTTGGAATCAAAGCTACATTCTTTCCTCTAAGCCATATTGCCTCTAAATAAGTGATTTGTGAACAACAAAATAAAACCATTTGTTGAACACATATGTCAGGTGAGTCACAGTGCTACTTGGTGAGGTAGGGAGTTTTATAGTAGAAACTGGGACTACTAGAAAGAAGAAACTGACCCAAAGTTAGCTAGCCAGAGTGGTGGGGTCAGAATGCCAAGCCAAGTGTACTAGGTATGCTTTCACACTCTAGTGACAGAGAGGCAGTCTTCAGTGGTAAAGATAATTGTAGGTATTCAAAGCATGGTCACTGGAAAGAATGAGCTTCCACCATGTCCTGAGGGGCGCATTCCAGAACAGTACTTGCAAGTGCCAGCAAGGGAGGCAAATTTTGGCTCAGTTCAAGAGAGAATATTCTAAAATTTTAAAAGTCTATAAACAAAACAGTGTGTCTTGAGGGCAAGTGCCTCATCTCTGGAATGCTCACCTAGGCCTGGATGTTCTAAGAGGAGCTCCAATAGTTGCCATCCAAAAGATCTAGAAATCTAGTATAGGGGTGATCACAGGTGATGAAGCCGTGGGTGCCACTTGTACTTCCTAGCAAAAGAGTAGCTATAGATTGGAACTATCTGGGAAGGTTTTTTGGAGGAGGAGGCGGTGAAGGAAATAGAGCAGGATCTAAAGAGCTGGCAGAATACAGGTTGGGGGAAGGGAGAAGAAGACGATTGTATATCAGGTAGTGAGCCCACCTAGGGCTGGGCCATAGGTCTGGGTCCCCTCAGCAAAGGTAGCTCTCTGTTTTCTCTGGCTGTTTAAATAGTGGAAACAGGATAGGCATGATCAGTCACATCTGTAATTCCAGCACTGTGGGAGGTGAGGTAGGACAACTGCTTGAGGCCAGGAGTTCAAGACCAGCCTGAGCAACATAGTGAGACCCCCATCCCTACAAAAAAAAAAAAAAAAAAAATTTGCTGGCGTGGTGGCAGCTGCCTATAGTCTCACCTACTCAGGAGGCTGGAGCAGGAGGCAGGAGAATCACTTAAGTCCAGGAGTTCAAGTTGGCAGTGATATCACGCCACTGCACTGCTACTTGGGCAACAGAGTGAGACCCTGTCTCAAAAAACAAAACAAAAAAAATGATAGAAACAGAGGCACACTAAATCCTGGGTCTTTTCTAAAGCCCAGTAGGTGACTAGTCTGGCTCTACTTCCCCAGCTTACTTTCCACACATCCCCACCTCTCTGCATTGTACCATTTACTTGTCTTTCAGAAGTGGCAGACTTTGGTCACTGAGCTCAAGTAGGAGAAAGTTGTGCTAAGCATCGCCTCGGCAGTGAGACAAAGGTCATGGGGCAGCCTAAGTCATCCAGCAACAGGCACTGTCCTCACATTTGGGGCAGCAGAGGCAGAGGGGCAGAGCCGTACCTTCATCCACTTAAGTGGCTTTGGGCATCCTGGGAGCCACTTGCTGCTCAGAGTGAGCACTGGCTTCAGAGTCAGGCCTGGTTTAGTTCTAGTTCTGCCACTTGTTAACTTGGGGCTTCAGACAAATTATGTTGCCCCCTGGGCTGTTTTCCCATCTACTAAAGAGAAATCAATTATCCCTGCCTGAGAGGAGATGGCATGATCCCCTGAGAACCTTTGTGGGAAAGGGCCTGGTATGCAGCAGACTTTCCTAAAAACACTGCCTCCTCCTGTCTATGGGTCTCAGCTGCTTCTCTGCCCCTCTTAAGTCCCACCCTTGTCTCATATAGTGATAACATGCCAGGCACAAGGATATGTGACCTTACAGCATCCTCCTGACAGCCCAGTTGAGGAAAGCATTACTATAGGAAAGGAAGCCGAGCTATAGGAAATTTAAGCAACTTATCCAAGGTCTCACAGCTCTGACATGGTGGCTAAGCTACCAAATATCTAATATCAGATTGTAAATTCTCCTCACCCCTCATTTTGTCCCTTTGCTTTCTCATTCTATTCCTTTCCCTATGTCTGTTCTCTTAAGCCTGTGAATTTCTATTACTCCCTCCTCAATTCTTAGCTGGGCTCTTAAGAGCAGGGTTATTTGTTCTGGGCCTCATTGGAGTGAGCTGTCCTAAGAGGTTGACAAGGATATTTTGATGCTTTATTACTTCCCAAGAGTCTCTGAGTGACCCTTGGATGTGTCCTACCCCAGGTCAGCAGCATTCCTTCCATGCTGTTTCTTTCCATCTTAATTACATTTATTCACCCTTTATCTTCTGCCTGAAGTTTTCTTTCTACTACTATTGCTGTCTCTCCATATTCAGATCTGTCTCAAGGCTCAGCTCAAACACCATCTTTCAGAGATCATTCTTCCAATTTCTACAGGTCCTTCACAGCACCCCACGCTCTTAGTCACCACTCTCTGTGCTCTGGGAGGATGGAGAGCACCTATCCCCTCCACACACTCCTGTCTTCTGACCCAAAGAGACAACCTTCCCTGGGCACCAAGGGCCCAGATTAGAGCCATGGGACAACTTAATCCATCTCTGTTCTGTGTCTTTCTTCTGGAGAGCTCTTGCCCACTTCCCCAAGGTGGGGCTGCCCACTCTGAGGGCTACATGTCAGAGAAAGAATAGGCCTCAGACTTTGTTAGGATTGGCAGGAGATCAGTATTGTAAGGAGACCCAGAGGTCAGCCATTCAGATGAAAAGGACTAGGATCCAAGCCTGGATAAATTCAGACCCCTTGCCCACTCTGAGCAGTCAGGAACAGAGAGCACAAACTGGGGTTGGATGTGGTTAAACTACCATCTCAGTCTTTACCATGGACTTGTTCTGACCTTTTATTACCTCGTTGGCAAAAATGGACACCAAATCACAATCCAAGTCTCAGAAGCAAAGCTTCCATCCTTCCATCCATAATTAGAAAGAAAGAACGTTATAATTTCCCAAAGATGTGATGGATCGGTTGGTAGTGAGCATCCTTCTTGCTGGAGGTGCTCAAACTGGTCTGAGTGACCACAGAACAGGAATGTTATTCAGGGAAATGGAACTTCAGTCAGAAGGACGGTGGGCTTTGAAGTCTTCAAATTCCTTCCTGCCCTGAGTTTCTAGGTTCTGTAAAGACTTGACTCAGATCTCATTTAGTCAATTATTAGAAATCAGTTGGGGTTCAACTTGGATATCTGTTTAGCATGGATGAAAGAATATTCTGCCCAAGTTGTGAGCTAACTGAAGGCTTTCTCCCAGGAGGTGGCAAGGCTAGAAACAAACTCAGGTCCAAGAAGAAGGGCCCTAATAGAGCCTGGGAAGGGAAACTGGATGGGGCATGTGGCTAAATGTTTGCAGTAAATTTGGGGAAGGCTACCCCATGGCTGCTAGAATGAATTTCCTGGGACAAGGACTGTGTTTGATTTACCTCTGATTCCCAAGTGCCTACCACAGCTGGCACATAGGAAATACTCTGGAAAGAAGATGAGTAATGATAAGTAGTTTTGGTGTCCCTATCAGATGGAATCCTGGGTTGACTGTTTCATACTCAGTGTGTGTGTGTGTGCTCATGTGCATGCCTAGCTTCCCACGACTCCTGCTTGCTGTTGCTCCTTTTCCTTCTTTTCCTCCACCTGGACCCCTCCTCCCTCTTCTAGCTTTATTGAAATGTAGTTGATAGATAAGCTGCACATGTTTAAAGTATATAGTTTAGGTTTTGACATATGTATATACCCATGAAGCTATTAGCGCAATGAAGATAATGACACATCCATCATCTCCAAAAATTTCCTCTTGCACCTTTATAATTCCTCCCTCTTGAGCCTCCTCCTGCTCATCCTCAGGCAACAACTTACCTGTTTTCTGTCACTAAAGATTACTTGGCATTTTTAGAAGTAGAATCATATATTATGTACTTGTTTTTAGTCTGGCTGCTTTGACTCAGCCTAATTATTTTGAGATTCATGTTGTATATATCAGCAATTTGTTTCTTTTTATTGCTGAGCAGTATTCCATCATATGGATAAAGGATAAATTATGATTTGTTTATACATTCATCTGTTGATGGACATTTGGTTTTTGCCAATTTTTTCCCATTATACATATAGCTGTTATGAATACTTATATAAGTCTTGCCATGACCATGGCCATGTGTTCATTAAGGAAGGTTTGTTGAGCTCTACCCTGGCTGGGGTGGGGGAATGCACTGGTTGGAATGGTGCTCACAGCTTTTCTGCTTTGCTCTGAGCTGTGTGGAGCTCAGATGGGGGCCTCATTACCTCTCCTGCCAAAGCCCTTACCAGCAGCATACATATGTGTGTGTGTGTGCATGTGTGAGAATGTGTGGGCTCAGAAACCTCCCAAAAGTAAAAGACTGTGACCTGTTGGCACAATGCATGCTCTGAAAGTAACATTACAATGAAGCCACCAGGAGGGAGCTGTGAACTCTGCCTCCTGTGAAGCTACATACAGGCCTCCAGGTCTGAATTGAACTTAGAAGATAAGTAGGCTGAGGAGGCTTAAAAGGGCTTTCCAGGCAAAGGGCAAAAGTCCAGTGAATCCTCAACATGAGCATAGCAAAGATGGTTGAGAAGGAGGTGCAATGGGAGGGAAGAGGGATAAGCAGGCAGAGGCCAGGTTGTCACAACAACTCTTTGAGGTGGGAGATGTTATCTCCATTTTAAAGATGGGGAGACTGAGATACCAAAAGGTCAAGAAAGGTGTTTCCTTAGACCTGTGAGTCAGTAGCAGAGCTGAGTATCCTGGCTCCAAGTACTGTGTGCTCTATGCTGTTCCAGGCTTTGTCCCAAGAGGGACAGAGGATGGATCTCTCTCAGAAGCCCCTCTTCTAGGCACCTGGATTGACGGCATGGAGTTCCCAGGACTGTCAGGTCCTCTGTTTAGCTGCCTTACTTCCTTTTAGCAGGTGTTTGCTAAGCCTTGATTCTGCATCCATTCCTGTTCCCAGCACCTGGGCAGTCTGTAAGCCACAGAAGGCAGGATGCCTGTTTCTCTTCTAGGGCTTGCTGGCTAACAGACTACTACCCAGGTTCTCAAGTCCAGGATGTTGCTGCTTACAACTCACAACCCAGAACAACTACTGAAACTCTGTATCCAAAATTGGTGTGTGTTTGTGCATTTTAAGCTTGGTAGTTCACCACCGCTGAATAGGCTTCCATTATTCAGGGAGAAGGAGGGGCTGAACATTGGGTAGGCAATGAGACTAACCCCCCCACCCACCAGAGACCTGGTCATCATCTTGATTCTTCCTTCTCCCTCATTCCCCACAGTCCTTGTCTTCTGGGCTCTGAAGAGTCTTCTTCCTAAATGTCTCTTGAAGCCACCTTTGCTTCTGTTACTGCCTCTGTTCTACTTTCATGTTGGCTTCTACAACCCTCACGAAAGCCTCATCATCTTTGATCTGCTCTCCTGGTCCCTCTCCTCATCTCTGTCTAGTCTGTTTTCAGCAGATACGTCATCTTCTATAATATAAACCTGACATTAAGCCTTAACCCTGCTTTGACCTGGAACGTTGACCTTAGACCTGATCAGAACTTTTTGTGTAGGTTCAAATGACACCCCATCCCCCACTTCCTGGCCTGACCTTTCACTCCTCTCCCCCTACACCCTTACACTTTGTGGTTTAGCAATACCCAGCCCCTATAGCTCTGTCACTCCTCCATGACTCTGTGAACACTAACCCCTGCCCCCTCGTCTCCTGCCCCCTTATGCAGAGTCTGGAAAGCTCCACAGGGAGCTCCTGGGAATCTGGAGAACACCTGTGCCCTCATCCTTCAGAATTCTATTCTAGGGACCTCCTGAGTTCTGCAGAGAGATTCTCTCTTCTGCTGGACCTTTTGCTGACAGGTGCTTTGATTACTGGGATTATTGGCAAAGGAAGGAATGGCACACAATAGACATTTGGTAAATATTGACTGAAACAGCCATGCCTGAGCTGCCACCCAGATAGGAAATGCTGTAATTAGGAAGGGAAGGAGCTTTGGGAGGCTTGTTCTCAATCTTGGAACTAGGTCACTTTAGAGCTAGGCCTCAGTTTCCCCCTTACCACATGAGGGTAAAGGTATTTGCCATAAGGCCAAATAGATACAGAAAGATTATCTTGGATGATTTGTGTGTCTGAGCTTGAATTCTGCCTTTTAAGGTCTTGGCTAAGTGTCAGTGGTTTTGTTGAGTAGAAAATTCAGCTTACGTGCACATGTTATGGGTGGGAGAATCCGTCCTCAACTCTTCAGGAAAGCAATTGGCAACACATTCATACTTTCTGATCCTATAATCCACTACTGCATATATAGCCTGAAGAAATACAGAAAAATAATTACATACAAAGATAACTATGGTAGCATTATTTTTGATAGTTAGAAAGTCTAATTGTTCAACAGAGAGGGGAAGTTAAGTGAACCATGGTAAACCCATGAAATTGAATATTATGTATCCCATAAAATACTTTTTATAAAGAATATGCCATATGGACAATTCTTATACCATGTTTTTAAAAGATACAAAGTGGTATATATTCCATGGTTATAACAATGTAAATATAATATCCCAATGCCCCCTGAAAATATCTGGGCTTAGAAAAAAAGTGAAAAGGGACAACAAAATCATCCAGTGGTTCCTTTTACCTTTGAGTGGCAAAACCAAGGTCTTTTTTAAAAAGAGTGTGTCCTACTTTTATAACTATATAACTACTTTTATAATTATATTTAAATTTTTATCTAGTTGGAGCTAAGGGAGCCTATTATTGTTCAGGAACCTTTTGGGGATAAGTTATTCAGGTGTTTCGGGGACTTGGCTTATAAAATAAGGGGGAAATAATACTGAGCAGTGTGTGTCAGGCTCTTTGCATGTATCATCTTCACAACTGAAATCTCATTTTGTAGGTGAAGTTAAAGCTCATGGTCAGCCATCTGCTAAGAACTAAGTTTTCAGCTTGGTCTGCCCTAGGACAGAGCCCCTGCTCTTTACACTGTATCTGGGCCCCCTGTGATGCCTGCTCTGGGGGAAACAGTGCAGGTGAGAGGGACACTTGAGAGTGCTGTGTCAACAGAGCCTGTGTAGGTTGAGTCTTTCACCTGAGTTTATTTTACAGGGTGGTGGAATCAGTGTTTGCCAGCAGGTGGGAAGAAGAGAGCTTTTGGCTGACTGCAGTCAGAGCTAATTCTCTCTCCTGTACCTCTGTGGCCCCTGCAGGCTTTCCCTGAAAAAATATTTCTCCCTCAGCCCAAGTCTTCTATTCTTCTTACTTGACAGCTGGGAACCAACCAAAAGAACATAGCAGGGTTGTGTTCTCAGCTTCCTGCTACGGTGTCATGAATTGAGCACTACAATCCTAGAGTTTGAGTCCCAGCCCTGCTACCAATTTATTTGGGGCTTTGGACAAGTGTTACCCATCTCCCAACCCTGACCTCAGTTCTGTTCCCTATAAAATGGGATTGGACTAGGTGTAGAATATAAATGTCTTAACACAATAACTAAGAAAATGCCGTGAAGGCTATGTTAACCAGTTTGATGAAAATATTTCAAATTGTATATAAAACCAGCAAATTGTATTAATGTACACAGCTATGATTTAATTTTTAAAAAAAAATGGGATTGGACTAGAGTAGAAATTTCAAAATGCAGTGCCAGGCAGCTAACACACAAAGCAGGCTATGTATAAGAGCAAGAGCTCTAGTAAAACTGTGGTAAAAAGGAACCATTTCTCAGACAATCATTGCTATGCAGGAATTCAGGCACAGAACTTTTCAGTTTTTAATTTATTCAAGACAAGCCAGACATCTGGGTTTAAAAAAAAATAAAATTTAGAAATGTTGACTCAAAGTACACATGCAGGTAGGTCTACAAGCATGGTATGACCTGTAGGCTGCCAGTTTAGGATCTCTGTAGTCACTGTCTCCGAGTACCTCTGACTCTGACCTTCTGGTACCTGGACTCTCGGTCTGTAGGCACTGCTGAAGCCCAGTCCTGGGCAGAGTAAGACCCAGACCTGTGAGAGGAAAATCAGTGTGTTGAGAAGAAGGAAGAGGAAGCCCTAAGTTTGGCTCTTTTGGGCCCCATGCTTGCTCTTGCCAAATATATAGCTTCCAAAGGCCTTGTCCCACTGCTACAGAGTCTGTCCTAGCTGGACATGCACTGTGTCACAGGAGCTTGTGTGCTCAGCACTGTGTGTGGCAGCACAACCTCCCTTCATTGTCGTGACAGTGATTATTCTCTTGTACATATAAGGAAATTGGTCCTATGGTGGCTGACCCAAGGGCACACAACTCCTGGCTGCGCTGGACCTTGAATCCAGCTCTTAAATATAGTCATTGCACCCTTTAAGGAGACCAGCTGGTGCTGTTTATTCAGATATAATAAAACCCTTCCAGCTCATAACTTAACAGGAGAGGCAAGCCCAATGAATAGGATACTATGTGTAGAAAGAATAATTATAACATAAACAAAGTGCCACACACCTGTTTTTACCCTTTTTTGACTTGCCAAGAAGCCTGCACTTGGATTAGTGACATGGCCCAAGGGAGTGCAGATCCACGTAATCATTCAGCAGATATTTATTTGTTGAAGACTTCTGGTGTAGTAGGCATTGGTCTAGGTACTGGGGACTAAATAAAGAACAAAATGGGTATATATTCTTACCTTCCTGGAGCTTATATTCTAAAGATAATAAATGAAGTAAATACATAAATATGTTAGATGTTGCTAAGGACTGTGAAGAAAAAATAAAACAGAAGAAAGAAGAGTGCTATGGGAGGAAGTGCTGTATTTCAAATAAAGGTGCACTGAGGTGACATTGGAAGCAAGACACGAAGTGGGAAAGAGAATACATGGGACAAAAAACTGGGAGAAAAGCCGTCCAGGCAGAAGGAACAGCAGGCACAGAGGCCCTGAGGAGGGAACATATAAGAAGGCAGGTGGCAGAGCAGAGATGAGGGGGAGCAGTGAGGCCAGAGAGATCAGGGATTGGGGGAAGGATATGCAGGACTTTACATCATCAGAGTGAGGACTTTGGCTTCCAAGATGGAAGCCATTGGACAGATTTTGAGTAGAGGGATATGTGTTCTAAAAGAATCCCTCTGGCTACTGTGTAGAGACTGTAGGGGATAATGAGACTGTTCCATCATCTAGGAAAGAGATAATAGTGGCTTAGACTGAGGCAGGGGGGAAGCACTGAGTGCTGAGAGGTGTCAGATTCTGGATGTCCTGTACAGGGAAAGAAAGCTGGCAGGCTCTTCTGATAGATGTGTGAGAGAGAAATGGCTTAACCAACTAGAATGATGGGCTTGCCATTTACTAAAATGAGGGAAGCTTCAGAAATTGAAGGAAAATCAGAATTTTTTTTTTTAAGAGACAAGTTCTCACTCTGTTGCTCAGACTAGAGTTCAATGGCACAATCATAGCTCACTGCAGCCTTAAACCACTGGGCTCAAGCAAGCCTCCCACCTTAGCGTCGAAAGTAGCTGAGACTGTAAGTATACACCCATCATGCCTGGCTAATATTTTTATTTTTTGATCTTTTTGTTTCCTTTTGTTTTTTGTTCTTTATTTTTTGTAGAGATCGGGTTTCACTATGTTGGGCAGGCTGGTCTCAAACTCCAGGCCTCTTACGATCCTCCCACCTCAACTTCCCAAAGCATTAGGTTTATAGGCATGAGCCACCAGGCCCAGCCCAGCCATTCTTATTTCAAATATGTTAATTTTGAGATTAGGCCTAAGTGGCAATGTCCTGAAATTCTGTAGACATCTACTGGTTTGGAATTTTTCTTTCTTTTTCTTTTTTTGCCAGTATGCCTAAGAAAGTATAAAATGATTCTATAGTTAGGATTATTTCTCAGATACAAATTATTATAATATTTAATATTAAGATTTGACTGAGCTAAAAATATATAAGAACATTCAGAATGAGAATATATTTGGTGAGTAAATAATTAATACCATTTGTGGATTAATTTCCCTGTGCCAGGTCCTTGCTAGGTATTTCATATGCATTATTGCTAGTTGTGATCATACTTGTGTATAACAACTATAATTCACCCCATTTTACAGATCAGGAGACCAAGGCTTATAGAGGTAAAGTGGCATTCCCACTGTAATAAAGGGAGTGGGTGGTGGAGTTTGAAATTCAAACCCAGGCATATTTGATCCCCAAAGCATCATTTCTTTCTGTTAGGTTAATTGGCCTCTAGGTAATGGGTACAAACTCATTCTGAAATGAAGAGTTTTTTTTGAGACAGAGCCTCAAGCTGTCGTCCTGGGTAGAGTGCTGTGGCATCACAGCTCACAGCAACCTCCAACTCCTGGGCTCAAACAATTCTTCTGCCTCCACCTCCCAAGTAGCTGGGACTACAGGCACCCACCACAACGCCTGGCTATTTTTTGGTTGCAGCCATCATTGTTGTTTGGTGAGCCCAGCCTGGATTCAAACCCACCAGCTCTGGTGTATGTGGCTGGCACCTTAGCCGCTTGAGCCACAGACGCCGAGCCCAAAGAGCTTTTAAAATAGGACATACATGTTTTCAGAATCTCCTTTTTAAAGCATTTTAAAATGCTCACTTTGGCTAAATTAAGAGGTGTGGCAGTTTTTCCAGGGAAGAAAGACTTCTTAGGGATGGGGGTTATTAATCAAAGGCAAGCATGAACCACACTTGTTAAAGGCCCTGGATCTTATCAAAGAAGAAAAATTCAGCATGACATGGGAAATGCCACTGGACATCAGCTGGATGGTGATCTGCTGATGAGGACAGTAGAGCAGCTAGAAGCTGAAGAGGGAGAAAGAAGCTGGGAGCAGAGGATGCTGCTGTGATGCTGATGTGAGATGGGCATGGCTCCTGGGCTAAAACAGGCACAGCTGGGTGAACTGGGCCCTGCATCTCATGCTAAGCCCCCAGGAACTGCAAGAAGATAGATGAGACTTGGCTTCCAACAGGAGCATCATCCCTGGAGCTGTTGGTGGGACTAGAATAAACTAGCCCACCTTTCCGCCTCAAGTCCCCTGCTTGTACAGCTCCCATTGTGGCCTTTGGCAAGTCTTCAGTTTTCTGCTTAGAAAATGTGGCAGTTGAACTAGATTGTCATGAAATGCCAGGAGAGACAGAAAGCATGAATGAGCATGAGACAATGTGATTTTACGTGGTTTCCTGTTCAATGTGATTTTACGTGGTTTCCTGTTTGGGATTTCCAGGAAGATGAAAGCTCTCTGATCTCAGATTGGGTAGGACTATTTTCATGGAAAAGGGGCGGTGGTCTCAGGAAGGTCAAATGACATTTCCACATGTCTTTAGTCCTTTGATTCTTATAGTCCATGGGTCCTTTAGTCCTTTAATCTCACATGAGCAAAGCACAGCACACACAGGGCAACTTGGGTGAGCTCTGAGGGCACCATCTTTCCTCTACCTTAGGACTCTTCTCACAGATTCCCTATAGATGGTGTTCCTGCCCTGCACCTTATACTATTCTCCCTCCATCCCACCCTCCCTCCTTCCTTCCCTCTCTTCCTTCCCTCACTTTCCTTCCTTCCTGGTAATTTCACTCTGTTACTTGAGCTAGAGTGCAAGTGGCATCATCAGAACTCACTGCAGCCTCACACTCCTGGGCTCAAGCAAGCCTCCTGTCTCAGCCTCCCAAGTAGCTGGGAGTACACCTAACTTATTTTTTAGTTTTTGTAAAAAGAAGATCTCACTATTTTGCCCAGGCTCAAAAATGGTTCTTTTAACATTCATTTTAGGGAGATCTCTCCCAAAGAATTAATTTTCTTCCTAATCTCCCCTAGTAATGTGAACAGCAAAGCTGACCATACTTTCTCTTTTTGCATCAGTAACCAGGAAGCCTGGAATTGAATCTGAACCTCATTATTGCAATCATGTTTGTATTTGTGGTCAGTTTATGGTATTCCCTTCTTCCCTGGGCCTCGGTTTCAAGTGTGTCATTTGTGAGCTGCCTTAAAGTTGGCAAGACTTTTCCTATCTTAACCTTAGGCTTTCCTTCCAAGAGTTCTTTACTTGAAAAGCTGCCCTTTGTTCTTATTTTCTGGAACTTTCGCTTTTGTGTAGATTTAAATAGGGGAAAGAGGTGAGGGCTGCAGTGCAGAAGACTTCTCAGTAGTCAGGTATCTGTCCCCAAGCCCAGGCTCTGTTCCCCACTTGCTGGGCAACCTCAGAAAAATAACATGCTCTTTCTGTAAATGAGCTATGACATAATTTTTCTATAAAATAATGAGCTGTAACAAGGTCTACCTTAAGATCCTTTCCACTCTAGAATTCTGGCTGGGAGTGCATCAGTCCTATTGGTATTTGGGGTTAATGCCAGGGGGAGAGATAGGACTCAAGGATCCTTAAAACCAAGGCAGAAATCTGAAAACAGGGAGAATCCAGAGGGATAAAATCCTACTGGCTTCCTTTTCTTATGACAGTTTAGAGCTGGAACCTTGGGAAAAGGAGGCTGGGAGAGGAGCTGGGCTGAGGCTTGACAGCTCTATCAGTCAGGAAGCCCAGGGAGGCATATGCTGCAGCCAAGGTTGCTGAAGTGCCTCCATCTGCCCGGGAGCCACTTGCCAAGCAGCCGCTAAGCTGGGGCTGGCACCATGGCCCCTCTGTCCTCCATACCTCTTCATGTGCATCTATAGAGGGGCACCCCTGGAGCAGGTGGGATGATGGGGGATGTTCTCTTTCTGCTCCCTATAATTCAGGAGGTCTTTCAGACATTGCCCTGGAAAGCAATCCTCAGAAAGTGCCAAAAATTTCAGAGTCACTGGCACCTGGGCCTGCTCTGACTTTCCATGAGGCGATAAAGGAAGAATTATCTCTGAAGAAGGGAAAAAGAGAGATCCCCTTCAAGAGGTAGGTAGTGGTAGTAATAGCAAGAAATGTTTAGTCCTCTACTTTTCCAAGAACTGCCTCCATCTCTCCATTCATTACCTTGGTTAGATCCAAAAAAAACAGGCAGGGCCATGAGGGTGGTTCACAGAATACATGAGGTAGCTGAGACCTAAAGAGATCAAAGGCCCAAGGTCACCAAGAGAGATCACATGATATGACTTAGAAGAGCTGAGGGTCTCTGGAGGGCTTACACAGCATCTGGGCTGCTGGGTAGAATGCAGCAGTTGTTGGAAGAGGCAACAGCAGTGGTCCTCATGGGCTTCTCCTTTGCCCACAAAGCTGATTCTTTGAGGAACATGGAAAGACTTACACAGGTGAGGTGAAGGCATGTGTAGAATTTCTTTTTAAACACCCTCTGTAGTATGCTTACCTCTTGTTTCTGTGATGTCCTGCTTTGATAGAAGCATGATGAACCCAGGATGCAAGGATATCTGCTTATCTCCACCCTGACATTTTAGATTCTCTTAGGAAAGTAGGTTTTTTCTTTTATGCAGCAGAATGATATGTGTCCCCAGTCTGTTGTACTTTGAGAACTTCATGATGCAGTAGAAATGCAGGTCCCGTGTCCTAGAAGTCCAAGGGACAACCTTGGGCAACTTTTGTAACCTCTGTGGCTTCAGGTTTCCCACCTTTCAGATGGAATTATCTTTTCCTGACCTCCCTCTAAAGAGAACTTGTGAGGATTTGATGGAGGTGGTGGACATGCAAGAACTTCAGGGGCAGCATGTCTCCTCCAGGCTGACCCAAAGTCAGAGCCACCAGGGAAGGACCCTGGGCGCAGCTGCCTGAAGTCAGGTGGAGGGAGCAGCTCTGGTTCTGGTTCCCCTTCTGCTACGACTTGCTGAGCCATTCTGGGCAATTCCCTCCCCCTTGATGGACCATGCCTATCTATTAGAACTGTTTGTCTAAAATGTACATTTCAAAACTTTGTTTTTATTGCGATATAATTCATATGGCATAAAATTCATGCATTAAAAATATACAATTCAGGGGGTTTAATATATTTGCAAAAATTGTATAACCATCACCACTATTGAATTCTAAAACATTTCATCACCCCCATGGAAACTCCATACTCATTATCAGTTATTCCCTGTTCCTTCTTCCCTTCTTCCCTTCTCCCTCAGCAGCAGCTGATCTGTCCCTGTGGTTTTGTCTCTGCTGGACATTTCATACAAGTGGAATCATGTAAACATGGCCTTTGGGGTCTGGCTTCTTTCATTTAGCATACTATTTTCAAGGTTTATCCAAGTCATAGCATGGGTCAGCACTTCACTCTTTTTATGGCTAGATAATATTCTGTTGCATGGATATGTCACATTTGTTTACTCATTCATCTGTTGATAGACATTGGGTGGTGTCTACCTCTTGGCTATTGAGAATAGCGTTACTATGAATATTCCTGTGTAAGTTTGTGTCTGAACATATGTTTTCCATTCCTTAGGGTCTGTGTGTCATAGTAGCATTGCTGTTTCATATGGCAGTTCCATTTAACTCTTTGAAGAGCTGCCAAACAGTTTTCCACAGCAGCTTCACCATTAACATCCCCACTAGCAATATTCCAGTTTCTCCATATCCTTGCCAACACTTGTCTGCATTTTTTTTTTTTTGTTATAAATGTAGCCATCCTAGTGGATGTGAAGTAGTATTTCATTGTGGAAAATATAAATGACATAGCTTAAAAAACACTTTTTTAAAAGTAGTCTTATCTTTCGTATGTAGAATAATATGGGAGGAGCCTCTTCAAGTAAAATGGGGAAGGAGACTTGAGCCCACCCGTCTTGGCAATCCCAGAAGCAAGTCCTCATGGGTGGTTTGAAGACCTAGGCTCCATGCTCTGCAGCTCTGGAATCTGAGTCTCATTACAGAGAGAGACATTTCCTGTGTAGTGGCTGCCTTAGCCCTCAGTCCCATCCTGGTTGCCTTTGGGAACCCCTTGCAACATTTGGCCAAGCTGTGGATCTGCTCTGCCACTGTGCTGGCATTGCCACAATGAGAAGAAGAAATTCAATGACTCCCTATTTATGGGTCCAGCTTTCAGGGTATTGTGAAGTAGAGCTGGAAAAATGCCACAGCTGCCTCCCTTCTCAAGTCCAGGAAGGAAGATCTTGGGCTTTGCTGACAAAGAGCAGAGGAGCATAGCAACTGAGCTGATGAGACTGAAGGCAGTACAGGGTTTACTGAACTCAGCTTTGAATAGCCCTGGTAGTGCTAGTCCTCTGAGATCTGAAGTGTGGCTGCTGGCATACTTTCAGCCCGTCTTCCTTTCCCACTTTTCTCTGCATTAGCATTCTCGGAGCATCAGGCACTCTGCTGTTGGATGGGCGGAATGTTCTGCGTTCTAGTGTTGCCTTGGCAGGGAGAAGATGTCTCCCAAGTTCTGTTCTGCTGGTTGCAGTGCTCTCCTTTCCACAGCTGTCAGTGGCTTGAGTCATCAGATACAGATTGTTCTGTTCCCTTGGATTTCAGGGTAGTGTTCTTCTTTTATTGAAGTCTAATTCTTTGAAGAAATATAATTTATAGTTCATATAGGGACTTCTGCTTAGCTAGAATATTAGGTTAACCTCAGCACCTGTTTTTCTCCCCCCGTGACTTGCTGTTGAGTAAGACGTTGTCACATCTTTTTGAAGAATGTAGCTTCCTAATTTTACAGATGTGGAAACTGAGACTCAGGTGTCCTAGTAATTGAAGGGGCAGAAAGCATCATTTGGAAGTATATCATTTCAACAACCCTAGAATCAGAGAATGTGCGATTCAGAAGCACCTTAAAGACCATCTAATCTAACTCCTTGGTCTATCAAATGTGCCTGTTGAAACCATTGCATTACTAACAGTTGTGTGTTGATTGTGTTTGTATCATGAAATTCCCCAGAGGAAACACTCAGGTGTTCCCTGAGTTTCAATCCAAGGCATGGCATCTTAAATGATCGAGACAGTAAGTGGTGGGAGAAGTCCCTTAGAGGAAAACCTGTGGGCAGAGCCCACAGAAAGTGATATACGCTCAAGGACATGCAGGGAAGGTGCCACAGACAAGGCAGAGGGCAGTGCAGAGACATGGAACTGGGAGTTACAAGCAGGCATATCCTGGACTCATCAGAGAGCCAATTAGAAAGGGTGTAGACGGGAGACCTTAAATACCAGGATCAAGAGTTTTGCTCTAATTTTAACTTAATTTGGGCTTCCGAGAAATTTTGAGCAGGATCCAAGCCTTCTTTTCCTTTGCTCTTGCTACAGCCTTGACCCAGGCCCTCCTAATTTCTCCCCTGGGAGGTTTTTAGTAACCTCCTAACTGGTCTCTCTCCCTCTAGTCTTGGCCCTTTTCGGCCCTGCTCTGTATAGGCTCACTACCCGCAGGAGCTTTCTAAAATGTAAATCTGGATAGAGGATAGAGTGGGGAACAGAAAAAATAAAATGCAAATCTAGGCAAACTCAGTAGCTTACAACTATAATCTCAGCACCTTGGGAGGGCAAGGTGGGAGGACCTCTTGAAGCCAGGAGTTCTGGACAAGCCTGTGCAACATAGCAAGACCCTGTCTCTATAAAATATAGAAAAAGAATTAGCCAGGCATGATAGCATACATCTATAGTTCAACTATTTGGAAGGCTGAAGGAGGAAGATAACTTGAACCTAGGTGTTTGAGGTTGCGGTAAGCTATGATGACATCACTGCATTCTGACCCAGGCAACAGGGCAAGACCCTGTTTGAAAAAAAACAAACATACACATACATACACACAAAAACTCCAATGAAAATATGCTTGTGCCCCTCTTCATTAAAGCACTGCCACAGCTCCCTGTTGCCCTGTTGCCTACAGGACAAGATCCTGGCTCAAGTGGCTCTGTGTGATCAGGCCTGGCCCTATCTCCTTCAGCAGCTTCGCCCCCCCTGTGCCTCTGGCTCTCACCAGGGCTCCCTGGTTTCCTGAGCAGCCATGCTGTTGAATTATTCACTGTCTGTGTACAGGCTTCTCCTTCCCTCCCACTTGCTCAAGACCCAGTGCAAACTTCTTGTTTGAGGAAGCTTTCCCTGATCATTCTGAGCTATTATTCTGAGCCACATCACGCTTTGAATGTGTTCTGTTTTAAAGCTCTGTTTATTGCTTCCTAAATACTGGCTCCTCCCATTTTTGAGTATTTATTATGTGAGAGGCACTGACCCAACCCCCTACTCACAATAGTTCATGTTATTCTCACAGACCATATGAGGTATGTTCCGTTACGGCCCCACTTACAAATGAGGACACTACGGCTCAGAGAAATGGCGATTTACTTAAGGCATGCAGCTGAAAGGTGACAGAGCTAGAATTCGAGCCCATATCTGTTTGACTCAATTTCTGCACCCTTTAGTCACCTGCTTCCTGGACCCTTCTGCACCCACTAGACCTCCATTGTTGACCTTCATGAAATGTTAAATATGAGAGGGACCAAGCAAAGGGGTGGACGCAACAGGTATGGTGTGGACAAGATGAGGAAATGGAGGGATACTGGACTGAGGAGGGACTGAGTTTACTCAGGATGAAGTGATTGGAGTCCAGCTTCTCATGGCTGAGAGTTTCCTTTCTACCTTCTATTCCAAGTGGCAGCCTCTGTCTGCCTGGGGACAGGCCTATAGGACTCTAGGATGAGCAGGTGGCATGGTGACAAACACCATGGCAACCTGCCTCCTCTCTGGGACTTACAGGGGAGGGAGGACCTGAGAAACCACAGGGCACACACTGAGGCTTCTACGCAGGATCCTGGAAAGGTGTCTTCCTTTGGGCCTGGGTGGCTTCTGCCCTCCCAGGAGGGACCCCTCCTATAGGTCCTATCCCAGCAGGGGAAATGCCATTTCCACCTCCATCCAAGATGAATAGCTGGTTTAGGCTTCCCAGGAGACTGTCAACTGTACCCAGGTATAAAAACCATCCCCTTCTCTCCCGCAGGCCAGGGAGGAAGGAAGAGAGAACCCAAGAGGAGGGAGGTGGGGGAAGGGGGGTTGTCAAGCAAGGTAGTAGCAGGGACAGCTGGGACAAAGCCCTCATTGTACCAAGGCCACATGCAGCTCCAAGGCAAACCAGGCATCCTGCCTGCCTCCCAGGACCTAGCCCTAGAATGCCACCTGCACTTCCCTGGCTCCTAGTAACACTCCCACAAGCTGGCTTGAAAAAGAGAGGCCTTCCCTCAAATATGAGTCCTGCCTTTGCTGAGAAGTTCTCCGTAAGGCACATCCGCCTCTCTGCACACTCCCAAAAGCAAGAAGAAAGGGGATGATGAGAGAGTGGTCAGTGAAGCCAGGCTGACTTGGGGTAGAAACCAGAGCCCTTTACACTGTAGCTGTGTGACCTTGGGCTTAAATGTGATAAAAGTACCTGGAAGGATTTGAAGTAATGGACCAGGACACATGAAAGCACTCAGCATGGTCATCTTGCCACAGAAGGATTCATCATCACAGGTGATCCTTGAAGCCTTGGCCACCCCAACCCCCAGCTATTCCTGGCCAAGGTCCCACTGTGCCCAGGAGGAAAGGAGGCATGTATGGCCATCCTAATGAGTTTGGAGGAGCACTGTTGTTCCCCTCACACACACACCTCAAACTGCCCCTGCCCCATGGTTCCTGTTCCAGGAGGCCCTCCCGGGCGATTGGGGCATGAGGCATGGGAAGCACTGCCAGGTTGGGGCGAGCAGCTCAGGTGACAGGCATGGTGCTGGCAGCTCCTGCAGCCCAGCACCCAACACCTCCGGGCAGACAATGCTGGCTGTGTCCAGGCCCTCCAGGGGAACAAACCGTGTTCTGTCTAGCAGCCAGGAAACAGGCCATCTGAGCAGTGCCTTTGTCCACTCTGACCAGAATGACCAGGCTTCTCCAGGGAGGCCCTGACGTGGGAAGGGGGTGGTGGTCCCTGGGATGAGGACTCCGGGGTTTGAGATCCAACCCTTCAGCATCTGATACTGGCCAGGTTCAGATTTTGCCCCCCACCCCATACTCCTGGGGCATGACTTGGCCAAGTCTCTTCCCTTTCTATGGCTCAGATTCTTATCTGTAAAAGGGGACTAATCACAGCGCTTCTTCATAGGGCTGTTGGGAGGAGTCAATGGTGTAATGTACGTAAAGTCCTTGGCATGGGGCTGGTGTGGGGCTTGGTGAGCACTACTTTCCCAGCATGGGGGGAGGTCCAGGGCATGACATCCTCAGTGTAGTCTTCTGTAGCAAGGCTGTTGTCCTCAGTCCCTGCTGTCAGCATGGAAGGAGGGAACTGAGGTCTCTGGAGCTGGCACAGGACCAGCACATTGGCTGCAAAGAGCCCGGGCCCCTCTCCCTCAAACTCCAGGAGCACTGGGGTGTTGTCCAGCATAGTCTCCTCATTACAATGGCCAAAATCCAGCCAGTATGGGACCTCTCCCCTCCTAAAACACCAGTAGGTGCCCTCAGGGTCCAGGCCTCCAGGAAAGTGGCCCAAGGACTCCTAGGTGGGAGCTAGAGGGCCTGAGTCTACTTACCACTTAGCTAGAGGGTTTCTCCACCCACTGGGACCCTCCTACCCCCAAGGGCTTCTGCTTCTACTCATCTGCTTCAAGCTTGTGCTCTAAGTTCCTGGGATATGCCAGGATTAGCATGCATGTTTGCACAGACGGGTGTGGGAGGGCCTGGCGGCATGGGCACGCTGCCTGAGCACGTTCACTGAGACCTATGTGGCACGTCTTGGGATGGCAAGGGCGTGGTACCTTTTCATGTTTGTGTGTATCCATATGTCTTTTTACATGTGTGCTGGTATGTTGGTCTGTCTTGTCTCCCATATAGACGGGAAGCCCTGAACCACGCGCCACCTGGGAAGGTGATGGTCGACGAGACCAGTCCATCCTAATTTGGGGTTCCTGGTCCTGCTCCAGGAGTCCTCCAGACTACAGCCCCCACCAAGGAGGGAGGACTGGACAGCAAGGGGGTGGGAGTATCAATGTCAGGGACCTGGGGAAGAAGCAGGCCTGGCTCATAGAGTAGAAGACTCAGTGCTGGCCAGTGTACAGGAGACCTTGCCCCTGCAGCCTCCATACCTCAGACCAGGCCCTGGCTTTCCCTGGGGTGCACTCACTCATCTGGAGGACACTGGGTTGGACTGATAATTTCTCACCACCTCTGAGGATCTGACAATTGTGATTTTAAGTTGGGAGGTGGGAACCTGTACACCAACCCCATTCAATTCATTGGCGGAGTCAGCTGTTGCCTGCTAGGCCCTCGCCAGGTCCTGGGGTGTCCTGCCGGAGGGTGAGAGAAGCCATGCCAGGCAGTGGCCCCACCGAGAGGATGACATGGCCCGGCCCAGCATTCCCCACGGCACCCCCAAACCGTCCTCTCTCCTCAGCCCCGGGGACACCGCCCATCCCGCCCCTTACCCGGACCCGCAGCCTCATGGCCATGTCCCTGCCCGGGAGTAAAAGGGCCTCTGCTGGATCTCGCAGGTAAGTCTCCCCCTTGCCCAGATCCTTGGCTTCAGTTGGTGGGAGGAGGGGGTATTCCTGTCTCTACCTGGCACTAATTTGCAGTGTGTCTTTGAGGAAATCTGGAGGGTTTAAGGGCTCAAATGACACAGTGGATATGAAAGTTCTCTGAAGGTGTAAACCACTGGATTCCTATCAGTCTTGGTCTCATCCATATTGTTTGATTTTCACAATTGCTGGAAGAAAGTTGTACAGTTGTCTACTCAAGCTCACATGGCCTCCCCTGATTTTCATTCCCATGGGCCTTCTGTATGCCCCATTCTTCTCCACCTTTCTCAGTCCTTCCAGAGTTCTCCTTCCCTGGGTTTGGGAGATCTTGGAAGTTGAGGACCCTTCATAAAGGCAGATGGGCCCCCACCCTTGGTCTGTGGTCCTGCCCAGACTCTGTTCTTTCCCCTGGGGAGCCAGGAGGACCAGCCTCATTCTGGTTTTCCATCTTGATTTCCACTGTCTGTTCTGTCACCCCTGTCTGTGCTTCCCCCTCTGTCCCTGCTTCTCTCCCCGGCGATGACCCCGAAGTGGGGGCCCTTTGGGCCGCAGCGGCCTGGCAGTGTTCGCCCAGTGTCCGCAGCTGCCCACCAGCCAGAACGAGCACCTGCCTCTTCTTCCTGCCTCCAGGCGCACCTCTCCACCTGTGAGCATGCGGGATGCCTATGGCACCTCTTCCCTCAGCAGTAGCAGCAACTCAGGCTCCTGCAAGGGGAGCGACAGCAGCCCCACACCAAGGTAATCAGCCCCTCCCCTCCTGTGTGGCTGTGCTGGCTAGGAGGTTGGTGTCCTTGGGGTGGGGCACACAGGGGAGCCGCATGGTGTTCTGACCATCTCTGACCCCAGCACACTCACTGGCTGTGTGACCTATCCTCTCTGAGAGTCCGCTCCTAGCTGTGACATGGTTAGAATGATGCCAAGATGTACTCAGCCATGACAGTGGTTTAAACAAACTGGCAGAGATGCTTTCAGAACAAGAAGCCAGAGGTAAGACAGCTCCCTGAAGTGTCAAGAACCCTGCCTCCTCTCTTTCTGCTATACCATCCTTTGTGTGCAGCTTTTGTCCTCATCATCACAAGATGGCTCTTATACTTCCAGGCATCAGCTCAGCCATCCAGGAAGGAGCAACATACAAAGGACCACAATTGGCAGCACCCATATCTCAGTGGGTAGGGTGCCGGCCACATACACTGAAGATGGCAGGTTTGAGCCCAGCCAGGGCCTGCCAAACATGACAACTGCAACAACAACAAAATAGCCAGGTGTTGTGGCAGGCACCTGTACTCCCAGCTGCTTGGGAGGCTGAGGCAAGAGAATCACTTAAGCCCAAGAGTCAGAGGTTGCTGTGAGCTGTGACAACACGGCACTATACCCAGGGCAACAAGCTTGAGACTGTCTCAAAAAAAAAAAAAAAAAAAAAAAAAAAAAAAGGAAAAGAAAGGACCAAAAACCCTCAAGGGTTGTTTTTTCAGAGAACCTAGGAAGTAGGAAGTTCTGCCAACACCTTGCTGGCTGGAACTGGGTCACATGGCCAACTCTAGCTAAAGGGCCAGTTAGTGCAGAGTTAGTGTTTTCCCAGTACAGTAGCACCCCAAACAAAATGGGGGTTCTGGAAAGAAGACAGGATGGTCTTGGGAGGCATATAGCCATGTCTGCCTTCTTGTGCTTCTCAGCGGGACACTCTGAGAGTAGCCCAGGTGGAGCTAGTTTGGAAGGAGGTGAAGTGTGTTACAAGTGCGGCAGATGCCGAATCATGGTGACCAAGACTCCCAAAGCAGGATCAGGCTGGAGAGGCAGGTGACAGGTCCTTGAAGAAGGGAGAGCTGTCATGGCAGCCCTCATTTCTGTTTCCCCACCACTGAGATACTAGTGGGAGATTGGGGAGTGTGGGTTTTGGATTCAGCCACTTCCTATCTCTGAGTCTCCATGTCCTTATCTGTAAAGTGGAGCTGCTAAAGGGGCTTCAGCGAGCTGATATCTGCATACTATCCACACATCCTGTATGGCTGACAATTGATAGCTGCTCTTGGTCTGGTCTGACTAAATGGTTGTGTGCCAGAGAAGGCCAGGAGATGTCCAGCCTGCAGCTCCCACGCCTGGGGCACCTCTCAGGAAAGCTTGTCTTGCCTCTTCCAGCTGAGAGGGTGTCATGTGTATGATGTGATATCTGGAGCTACCAAACCAGCATTTCTCAGTCTTCTACCATAACATGCATGATGGGCAACACTTGAGTGCAGAACCCATGCCCCAACATCCTGGCCATCACTCCACCCAGAGCCTGGGGACATAAAGTGATGTGTACATAATTGGAAATTTTAACATTTTTTCATTAGTAACGTACTTTTTTTTTTTTTTTTAGAGACAGAATCTCACTATGTCACCCTAGGTAGAGTGCTGTGGCATCACAGTTCACAGCAACCTCAAACTCTTGGGCTTAAGCCATTCTCTTGCCTCAGCCTCCCAAGTAGCTGGGACTACATGTGCCCGCCACAACGCCCCGCTATTTTTGGTTGCAGTTGTCGTCATTTAGCAGGCTTGGGCCCTGCTCGAACCCACCAGCCCTGGTATATGTGACCGGTGCCCTACTCACTGAGCTATGGACACTGAGCCTGTAACATATTTTTATAACATATCTCATAACTTGTCCGTAATGGCAATCTCAGCCCCAACACTCAGAACCGCTTCCATGTGAGAGTCTTCTTTTGCCCACCACGAGGGTTCCTGCCCCTAGGTGAGTGGTAGAGCCTCAGTCAGGGCCTCAATGCAAACAGCCAGGGTTTCCAAGGTAGGAACAACTGAGCAACATGCATTAAAGCATATTTTTCTTCTTGAATTAAAAATGTATACACATTTTAAGAAAGGAAAACACTGTATTAATAAAATTTTAATACATAAGTCATGTTTAACTTCTGCAATTACAAGAAATACAAGGTACAATATTCAAGATCACAATCATCATTGATATTATTGAGTATTACAAATTCAATACAATTTTTTTCTTTCTTAAAATGGGTATACATTTTTTGGCACACATTCTGGATGTGTGTATATATATATATATATTTTTAAAGATAGAACTAGTGACTAAAAATATACGAATGTTAAATGTTATACTGGAAAAAAATACTCATAAAAGCAAATGGAAAAAGTTAGAATAGTTATTTCCTCTCTAATCCTTTCTGATTCCTACTGGTTTGACTAATCTTGCTTCCTCCACTACCACCACCCACGCCACCACCAGGCATCACTTTACTCATCACAGGTCTGTGCCCCTCTAGCCAAAGTTCTTGCAGAGTAGGAGGATGAGTGCAGGACTAATGTGTGAGCTTCAGGGTGACCTGTGTGGCTGGCTTTTTATTTGGAGAGAGATTTCTTAGACCAGAAGGGGGAACCCCAAACTCTATAAGTATGCCACTCCTTTGCCCCTTGCTGGGCAGAAAACAGTCCTGCCTGAGTTAAACTTAGAGACCACAAGATGGTACATAAAAGAAAACAAATTCTCCTTTCCTTCTTTCCACTTCTATTACCCCTTTCTCTTCAACAGTTTACCATTTACAGATACTTTTTCCTCAGTCAATATTAGGCAGCTTCCACAAAACTTTAAAAACCACCTCCATTTTGGCTGTTTCAGCAAACAGGCCTCACCATGGCCTGTCTTTTCCAAGCCCATAAATGGTCATTGCCCCTCCCTAAGCCTAAGGGTCCCCATCCTCTAAAGGACCAGAGTTGGATGTCAGCAAGACTTGGGTCTCTAGTTGTGGAAGAAGAAGCCAGGCTGGTGTAAGCCAAGACCCAGGAAGGTTTCTTGATAGCAGAACAACCAGAGTGAGGAAGTGAGGAAGCTGTGAGTATAGGCAGCCTGTCGTAGAAGTGCCGCCTAGTCAGAATTGGGGTGCTCCTTTTCCTTGGGAAAGGCTTGGCCCTGCCTTCCTGACTGGGACCTGACAGCCCTCTGGGTGGAAATTTCTCCTCCTTAGCACTGACGGGGCCAGGGTGCCACACACGCCCAACACTGGTGCCACCCTGTGCTGGGAGCAATGCACATCCAACCTGCTGACCCCTCAGAGTTCTGCTATCGACAAGTCCATGCCCAGAGCTAGTACTAGGTGTTCATGTGTGTCCCCAGACGACAGATGTGTGAACGTGTGTACCTATGCCCGGGCTGGTGTCCGAGGATATGTGAATGCCCAGGAATGTAGCAGGATGGTGGGGATGTGTAGGCATAGGAGTGTCCCCACATGTGTGGGTGTGCAGGTGCAAAAGGAATGGGAATCAACATACTCTGATACGCACTCTCAGTAAGTGTATGTACATGTGCACAGGCATGGGTGAGGAGAAGGTCAGAGGTATGAAGAGACTGTGCCCACATACACGTGCCTGTTTTCTTTGTGCCCAGGCCGTGAGGGCTCTCGGCATCAGAGAGGAGAGCTCTCCCTCCATTCTGGGAGACGTTTCCTCCTCTACCATGGTGAGTCCTTGTCCACCATGCAGACCTAAGTCCACCCCTCTGACCCCAGCTGCTTGCCTTAAAACTCATTCTCTGGGTTAGGAGACTGAGTTCTGGGGGACATGGCTGGGACTGTCTGTGGGGCCAGCAGCTCCCTCTGAAAGATGAAGACAGTCCCTACTGCCAGGGCAGCTGTAAGAATTGACAGGACTGGTCAGGTATTTGGCATGGCTCATACACATGCTCTGGTATGTCTCCCCACCCTAACTAGAGGAACCCTGAGCCCCCCCACCCTAATACTCACAAGAGCTTTACTAAAACTCATCTTCCAGAAGGCTGGGTATTCTCGTGGCCACACAGACCCTGTGCAGGTGTCTTGGTTTGGAAGTGCCTCCTGGCGAAGGGACAAAGATGATTAGGCTGGCTTGCCCTTGTTCCCTGGAAGCCCAGCATCTGTGCCTTGCCTGCCCTGTGCCTCCCTAATGATGGCGTCCCTTTGCAGGCGCTCCATGAAGTACATGCTATGCAGCGACAACCATGGCATCAAGCCCCCCACCCCAGAGCAGTACCTGACTCCACTGCAGCAGAAGGAAGTATGCATCCGGCACCTGAGGGCCCGGCTGAAGGACACGCAGGACCGGCTCCAAGACCGGTGAGCGTGGCCAGGACATCCCTGGGGACAACCTGCCAACTCCGCCCTCAGAGGAACCAAGGCCTGGGGTTCTCTGGGGAAGGAGGAGTGGCTTGGGGCTTCCCGGTGTCTCCTGTTCCCTCCTTCCCAGCAAAGCCGCATCTGAACCTGTTTGCAGACACCCTTCCCATCTTCTTACTTTGATTGCTCCAGGTGACTGTTGGGGCCAGGTGGGGAGTGGTTTCTCTTGTGAGAGTCTGTCCTGTCAGACCACCCCCACCCCCAGCCCCGCAGCAGTTCTCTCCAGCTTCAGCCTGGCAGCCCCTGTTGGCCCTTTCTTTCTTTCTTTTTTTTTGAGTCAGAGTTTCACTTTACCGCCCACAGTAGAGTGTCGTGGCATCACACAGCTCACAGCAACCTCCAACTCCTGGGCTTAGGTGATTCCCTTGCCTCAGCCTCCTGAGTAGCTGGGACTACAGGCACCCACCACAACATCCAGCTATTTTTTGCAGTTTGATCAGGGCCGGGTTTGAACTCGCCACCCTCTGTACATGGGGTCGGCGCCCCGCCCACTGAGCCACAGGCGCCTCCCTGTTGGCCCCTTCTTATCCCTAGCTCCTGTATGGAGAGTCGGAGCATGGGGAGAAACAACCCTTTATCCCTCCTGTGCTTCCTCCAGAGTGAGTCTCCAGGGAACTCTTCCCTCTAGTTCAGGCCCCAGAAGTCATCCTCCTCATCTGCTTCCTGCTTCCAGCTGATGTAAGACCATGAGAAACCTCTCACCAGGCTCCCAGGGGTCTCCCAGGAGCCCCACAGGCCCAACTGAGCTCCTTCTCAAGACTACAAGGGTACTCAATCCTGTCCCTCCCGGCCTCTACTTCCCCAGCTGGGCATCCCAAAATTCTGAGATTACAGGTGTAAGCCACCATGCCTGGCACCTACTAAACATTTATACTACCTCAAAAACAAACCCCATCTCCACTAGCACAATCACTGCCCCATTTCTCTTCATCCACCCCATTTCCTAGAAATCACGCATTTTTCTGTCTCTATAGATTTGTCTGCTCTGGAGATTTCATATAAATGGGCGCATAAAGTATGCGTCCATGACCACATTATTCTTGATCAGAGCTCTGCCAAGCAGCCAATCCAGTTTGGACTCGCTATGGTTTTCAAGCTGCAGAAGGGTTCAGGTGGCATTCTATGACCTTGTCATAGAGCTGGGATTGCTATTTTTCCTTCTCCTCATTTCCTATGGTGCCGGGATTCTGCTTGGCCTTTTGCGTGAACGTCCTCAGGGAACAGATGGCCCATCTCTCAGCTTCCTTCCAGGGCCAGCCCTGTGGCTCAGAGCAGACCTGTGTGGTTTGGGCAGGATGCCGTCATGGGCGTGCCCACACCTCAACTCCCTGCTCACTCTCTGCCCATGGCTCCCACAGGATCCTGTGGCAGCTCCTTATGTGCTGTGCTATCACACCCCTCACACTCTGGGCATTGGGTTTCATGCCTGTACTTTCTACTGTGGTCTGCCTCCTACTCCTCAAAGACAGCATGTGCTTTTACACCTCTGTGTTGCCTTATCCTGCATCCCTGCTACCTATGATGCCCTGCCCCCATCTTGCTTCCCTTCAGGACCCAGTTAAGATGTGGTGCCCTATGACTTACTGAGGCATAGGCAGGGCTGGAAGCTATGGCTCTCTGGGAACTGGCTGGTTCCAAGGAAAGGGAGCCAGGGAGAACAGAACTGAGCAGCTCAGTTCCTTCTTTCAAACTCACTCTGCCTCCCAGGGCAAGGCATGAGCAAGGAGTGAGCATGAGAGGCCAGGAGGGTTACCCCAGGGCGAGCCCCCACCCTGAGGCGGATGAGTGAAGAACAAGTATTTTCCTATTCCTGTTCCCATGTCTGTTATTGCCACTATGAGCACTTCCATCTGGCACTGCTTCTTTCCCCTTCCAGGTGACACCCTTGCTGACTTTGTGCCCACTGTAGCCCCTAAGTCTCAGTCCCTTGAGCATATAGAGGAACGAGATTCCTAGGCCCATTTCCTGCATGGAATTTCCTATGTGACTTTGAAAACCATGTGGGGTGCTCACTCTCCTGGGCTTATACACCTCGAAGTGTTAGCTATGTCGTTTGTAGATTTAATTGCCATGGATATAGGCTTTTGGCTGAGAGACTGCCTGTGGGCTGTATCACTAGGAAGTGTGCTGGAGAAAGAATGCCTAGGAGAGGATTTTAAGTCTCGTGGATGATTTTCTTCTTTTCTCACTACTTTTAGTCTGCCACCATTCAGCCTGGCTCTGGTTTTACGTATAGACTCGATGGGATGTTTTTCTAACTCACCTCCCTCCCTTCACTGTACCTCATGGATTCATCTGTGATGCAAGGGTTTGAAAAAGCCTGAGCATTTCTAAACAAGAGTCTTCTGATCGTCCTGTTTGCCTGGAGCTTGCCCCTTCTTTCAGGAATAACTCTGTGCTTTTCTCATCCATCTTTTCAGCCTTTCCTCTTAACGGTAGATACAAAGAAGACAGCCACTCTGTTCTGCTTTATCCACCACTTCCCATCCCTTCACTTGAGGCGGATGATATAAAATTTCCAGCTCCCCCCAAACATCGGAGACAAGATGGTCACTTCTCTCAGAAAAACAAAGCTGTCCACAACCCTCTCCAAAGAGGTCTTTTCCCAAATGTCCCTTCATTTAAAATTTTCACAGCTTGCTTGGGTAGGAGGCCACATCCCTTTCTATAGAGCAGAGATTTTCTGTCTAGTTTTTGTTTTTTATGTTAAGATTTTATTAGGTTTTTATAGCAGCTTCTTTTATAATGAAGACTCTTTGTTGTCTCTACTGTCGATGAAGGATTTAAACACTGAGAGTCATCTGCATTTCAGCTTCTAGTAGGTGGGAATGTGGGCTGTGTCTCCTATTGACATTTTTTTCTCCCTCCCAGATGAGGGCATCTCCTGACTTGAACCCTAGGTGCCTCCCCCCACCCACATTTGCTTCTCCCTGTGGAATGAGAGGAAGGGAAACAAGGTGTTAGTCCTTTGTTCTGTTCTCAGCTCTGAGAAGGAGCACAGGGCTTTTCATCCTCAAAGACACTGTCCTTGGTGGTGGTGACAGACTGGGCAGGCTGTGAGCCTGTGTGTGTCTCCTCTGCCCGCAGGGACACCGAGATCGATGACCTGAAGACACAGCTGTCACGCATGCAGGAGGACTGGATTGAGGAGGAGTGCCACCGTGTGGAGGCCCAGCTAGCCTTGAAGGAGGCCCGCAAGGAGATCAAGCAGCTCAAGCAGGTCATCGACACTGTCAAGAACAACCTGATTGACAAGGACAAGGGGCTGCAGAAGTACTTTGTGGATATCAACATCCAAAACAAAAAGCTGGAGACGCTGCTGCACAGCATGGAGGTAGCCCAAAACGGCATAGCCAAGGAGGACGGCACCGGGGAATCGGCTGGTGGGTCCCCCGCCCGTTCCCTCACTCGAAGTTCCACCTATACCAAGCTGAGTGACCCAGCTGTCTGTGGTGACCGCCAGCCTGGTGACCCCACTAACTCGTCTGCCGAAGATGGGGCTGACAGTGGCTATGTGGCAGCTGATGACACACTGAGCAGGACGGATGCACTGGAGGCCAGCAGCCTGCTGTCATCAGGGGTGGACTGTGGCCCTGAGGAGGCCTCACTGCACAGCTCCTTTGGCCCAGGCCCCCACTTCCCTGCCAGCAACACCTACGAGAAGCTACTGTGTGGCTTGGAGGCCGGGGTGCAGGCCAGCTGTATGCAGGAGCGGGCCAGCCAGACTGACTTTGTGCAATACCAGCCTGACCTGGACACCATCCTGGAGAAAGTGACCCAGGCCCAGGTCTGTGGGACAGTCCCTGAGTCGGGGGACAGGCACTCAGAGCCAGACCCTCTCCCCTCCAGACCCAGAGACCCCAACTCAGCCGTGGTGGTGACAGTGGGTGATGAGCTTGATGCCCCGGAGCCCATCACCCACGGACCCACCCCACAGCAGCCTGGTGCCAACCCCAACCCTGGGCAGTCGGTGAGCGTGGTGTGCCCCTTGGAGGAGGAGGAAGAGGCAGCTGCAGCTGAGAAGGAGCCCAAGAGCTATTGGAGCCGTCACTACATTGTGGATCTGCTGGCTGTGGTGGTGCCGGCTGTGCCCACGGTGGCCTGGCTTTGCCGCTCCCAGCGGCGCCAGGGCCAGCCCATCTACAACATCAGCTCCCTGCTGCGGGGCTGCTGCACCGTGGCCTTGCACTCCATCCGCAGGATCAGCTGCCGCTCTCTGAGCCAGGCTGGCCCGAGCTCAGCAGGTGGTAGTTCCCAACTCTGAGGAGCTTTCCCACCCCCAGGCAGCAGCTTCTGTGGCCTGACCAGTGATTGTAGGGATGCTGTTCTCCCTGTCATCTGTCCCTATGGAGCATCATGTTATTTATTTAGTTTTGGGTGTGGAACTGTTTGTTTGTGTTCTGTTTTGTTTTTGTTTTTGTTTTTTCCAGGATATTTAACAGTGTCAGGGCAGGAGTAGGGGTTGGGGAAAGTCATCCCAAAACTTCAGAGAGAAGGGAGACCAAAGGCAGGTGGTACGCCGACTGGACAAACCACAGAGGGAAGAAGGTGAGGGTCCCCCAGCCTGGTCCTTCTGTTCCGCTGGCCCCAGCTCAGGAAGTCTCTTGCTGTGTTCATCTGGGGAAGCTGGGCTTGCCTTGCCCTGCCCACCAGAGCCCCCAAATCCTGCCCAGGGCCCTGCTCACCCCAGGCCTTCTCTTCTCAGCCACCTTGCCCTCAGCCCAGGCTTCTGGGCCAGTATTATCTCCTCAGCTGGAGGCAGGTATGGCCCAAAGTGCAGATCACTGACCCCAGGACTCAGAGCAGGGTCTGAACCACTGCGCCTGGGCTGGAGCTCCAGCCTCCCCAGACTGCTCCCACCTTGAGATTCAGAAGCACAGTCAAGGGTGCAGGCTGGAGGAAAGACAGTGCTGGGGCATGAGGTGGCAGAGGGCAGGGTGGGTTCAGTGTCTGTGTTCATCCCAAGCCGTCCTTGTAATCCACTTCCTCTTGGCACTGCTGGGTGTGTCAGGTCGTTCTTCCCATGAGAGAGCTAAGCCCGGCAAGCTCAGCACTGGGACCACTTCCCTGAGCCCCAGCACATAAGGAGAAGGCAGGGGTGGGGAACCCAGAGGGCTCCAGCCTGCTGAGGTCAGGCCATCTCCTGTCTCATCTGCAGTCTGGGAGGCGGAGCAGGACCCAGGAATCCTCAGCTTGTGGGAAAAGCCACAGGCCATGACTGCCCCTGCTTGCCCTAAATTTCTCTGGGGGCCTCAGGCCCAACTTGTGCTTTGCACTATGTTCACTTGGGGCTTGCTTCTCAGCCATCCCAGGGGTTCCAATGAGGTGGCCACTTGCTTTCTGGGATGAGGGTTCCTATATCTTAGACCTATCTGCCTCCAGACAAAGGTGGGGAATTCTGACAGGAGAATCCCCAGACAGGGTATTGAAGCCATGATGTTCTTTCAGGCCAAAGCAGGGTGCCCTGGGATGTGCTTCCCAGGCAGGGGTGTGGCAGGGCGGGCAGGTACCCTGTAGCCTGCCCACTCCCAGACCAAAGCCAGTCACCCTAGGAAGGCTCACTGTCCCCTACTCCTTCCCTGGGACCACATCTGAGTCCCCCAGCAAAGCTGCTGACATTTTTATTACCAATACTGTTTTACAAAGTAAACTCACTTCTCTTCCTCAGTAGGGGCTACACGCATCTGGCCATCCCACTCACTCTTCAGAGGTTATACCCCTATTTAAGGGGTTTGGTGGGACCCTGTGTCTTATTCAGCCCTCTGGTCTAAGGGCCACTCTGGTTCTCTGCCAAGGTCGCTCGCCCTCACCCCCGATGCTCTAGCAGCCATTGCCTGACTCCTGGGCTCTGCCCTTCTGCTCTGTGCCCTTCACTCCAGTCCAGGGTACCTGCATGCACTAGAAGTGGGTGCCCAGCCCAGCCACGGGGGCAAGAGGCCCCTCTGCCTTGCGCTTTGTGCCTCCAAAGTCCCCCCCTCCTCGTTTGGGGCCTCAGACCAGCCATCCTTTGTGAAGCACCCCCACCCCCCACCTCAGCCGAACCAAACCCAAATGCCTGGAGCCTGGCTGGGGCTGCCCCCACAGGACACTGGGCTTACAGCACTGAGGGGGACAGTGGACAAAATAAATCCAAAGCCAAGCCGGGACTGACCACGGACCCAGCCTCTTGTGCCGTGTACTCATGGAGCTGCATAGTGTCTCCTTAGAAATAGCCCAAGCTTTGCTGAGAAAATAAATGTATGAACTATATTTGACAACATAAAATCTATATATTTTTCACCACTGGAATTTAGTCAAGCTTTGTAGCCCCTCTGCTCCTGTTGTCCATGTCTTGCATCTGTGGCCTTCCTGTTGTGTCTTGTATTTTGGTGGACGTGGGAAGGGCGGGGGCCCTAGTCTAGTCTGTCCCTGCTTCTGGAGAAGCCACCTGTGCAAGGGTGGGCTGCAGTTGGGCCCAAGGCCCATTCAGGGGGTGAGTGGGCCTGGCTGCTGCCCACTACTCCTGCTGGCCCCAGATCTGTCTGTGTGGCTCTCCAGGGGCTCCTAGCACACAGTGTGAGGATTTTCTCTTTTGGGGGTTCCCTGGGGCTTCCAATGGGCTTTTCTTCTTGATAGTGGAAGAAACAGCTCATCACCCAGACCTGGACAAGCCCTGCAACCACGCTGGCTGGTGGCCCTGGCCCGGCTCTTGAGTGAGTGCTCGTGCGTGTGTGCTCAGTATCCTGCATCTATGCAAAGGTGTGGGCTGCCTGTGTGGCCCCAGGGGGGGAGGCACAGCGGCCTGCTGGCTCAGGCTCCAGGCCCTGATGAGGCAGGGCACAGAATGTGGGCTGGGGGGAGGCTGGGCCTGGGGTCTGGGTGCGTGTCCTCCAAAACTCCCTCCTTCCCTCCTGCTTAATACCTCCTCTTGCTGGGCTGACCTTTCCTCCTGCCAGGCTGACCTTTCCTCCTGCCCTCAGCTTCTGAAGCAGAAGTCTTTGGGGGCCCCTTCTCCCTAGCCTCTGGCCAGAACTGATTAGGTCCTGAGAAATGATATCCCCGGAACCACCTTCTGAAACTGCTGGTCTCTTGGATGGAGTCCAGTGGCCAGAAGCAGCTTCTCCTAAGTTCTAATGCTCAGGTCAGAGCAGCCCTGCTGCCCCTCTGGTCCGGGCTCTGGCAGGAATTGGGAGTTGGGGCCCAGACTTCTGCACAGAGAGCTGGCCTTGAGCAGAGTTTATTACAAATATCTCCTGAAGGGATAACTTAGCTTTTCACTGAAACACCCTTCCCAACTGCCCCTAGCACAGGGGTATCTGACAGCACTTTGGGGAGGGGTGGGGCAAAACATAAAGTTCCGGGGCCTCTGCCCAGTCAACTCTCAACCCCTCTCTGACCTGGGGGATGGTGCAAACTGGTCACAGTGCACTCACATATTAGGCCATCCCCTTGACAGGGGATTCAGGGGAAGCGGGAAGGGGGGAGGTAGGGAAGGGTCTTGACTCTTGTCTCCTTTGTCCTTTTGTTCAGACAGAGTTGTACCTGCAGCAGTCAACTCTGAATTAAAGCATGAAAACACACAGAGACCCTTGGCCTGTTTTCTTTATACTGTGTTGTTTTTCTAATGGGGGTGATGAGGGGTTCAAACTGTCCAACACTCACACGGGGAGAAACCAAGCGGACAGTGATCTCTCACTCAGAGGGAAGCGGGGAGCTGCGTGCTGGCTCAGCCCACCAGACTCTGCTGTGTGGGGCACTCCCCACTGCCCTTCTGGGGTCAGGCAGAGTCTGGAACCACCTCTCCCCAACCCCAGGTGTCAGACCTCACCAGGCCCTGTAAGTACATCGAATTTCATTCTCCCCAACACCCCCTGAAGTGGGTTCTCCTGCCCACCTTTCAGATGCAGAAGCAGCCACAATTACGTAGTGGGGTTCCTTAAAGTCAGGGCCCTCTCCATCAGCCCCACTGTCCCGTGGTCCTATGTCGCCATCCCTGCCCCAGGCTGTGGGGTAGCATGGAATGGAGGCATAGCCACATCACAGCCCTCAGAGTTGATATGTAGAAAAGGCTTTGGTCTCACCACTGTTTAAAAGAAATCCAGCCTTCTCATGTCATAGGGCCAAGAATTCCAGAATTTTCAATTCCTTCAATTCCTCAATTCCTTTGAGGAAGGGGTTTTGCTTAAAGTCAAATCTTTATTCAAAAGACAGTAAAGGGTCATAACTTTGTATAGTCTGTGACAAAGAGCAAGTGAAGACAAAGTTCTCAGAACTTTCTGTTCTCTTAAAATATGCAATGTTTTCCTGCTACAGGCAAAGTCTTGAAAGGGACCCAGTTGCAACTTTGAGAAATATTTAGCCCGCCTGTCTGTGTGCCCAGCATTTAAACCAGCACAAAGAATCTACTGCCTGTAGGCCCTGCCTGAGCCTCAGCCCAGCTAGGGGTCTGAGGTTCCCAGGGGACCTGTGTATAAATGAAAGACCTTGCCATCCAATGTCCACCCACCTGGAACATGTGCCCTCAAGATGTCCTGACCTCAGACCAGCAGGCCATCTGCCCTCTTGTGGGAGGGCCCATGCTGCCCTCCTGTGGCTTCAGACATCTGGGATGGAGTGGTCCATGGTATGGTGGAGCAGGGTTGGGGACAACCTGGGAACAGCAACAACAGTGGCCAAAACTTTCAACTCCTTCTCTGTGCAAGTCCCCTCCCCCTGCCCTAAGCCTGTGCATCCCTACGTGGGCCTTCACTTGTAGTTCTAAGACTTTCGAGTCACCTGAAGCCACCAGCTACCTTGGAGGGAGGGGGGACAGGCTGGGCCTATGCCCTGTGTCAGCACTGAGGTAGTGGGTGGCTGAGCCCAGGTATGCCCCGGGAGGTAGGATGGAGAGGGAGAAGGGTGTGTGTGTGTGGGGGGGGGAGACTTACTTCTTGACCAAGTGCTCGTAGACCACAGTGGGGATGATAGTCAGGGTGATGATGTTCCCAGCTGTGGCCAAGATCTCCATGATCTCTTTATCCTGAAGGGGAGGTAGGTGAGCAGTCACACTAGGGACTAGGGACTGGGGGCAGCTTTGTAGGCCCCTCTGTGGGACACCACTGACACCTGCCTATCAGGAGAGGGCAGATATTCGGGTGTGGTCTTGCCTGAGTGAGGCCATGCATCTCCCACCTGAGCCTCTCCTTAGTCCAATGAGCACCACTGCCTACCCTCACCTTAAAAGCCAGCTGTGTGGGCCTGATACATCCACACTCTTTCCAAGAGTGATTCTCCTTGGAAACAAGGGTTCCCAGAGACGCAAGCCTACATTTTCTATCCCATCTCCCAGGCCACAGTCATACTTGAGTTCTGGCCCCAAAGCACAAACCATCCAGTGGGGGGCAGGCACACCCACCCACCGTCCAGCTCCTGCTGGCTGCCAGCCTGAGCCAGAGCTGCAAGGGTCCTCTTCCTTGTACATCTGGTTGACTGGTAGGAAGAGAAAGCCCTGTGCGCACCACTCAGATCACAGAGAGAACATAAGACTAAGTCTGTAAAAGGTCCGAACACTAAAGCCTCAGACCCTTACTCAGAGTCTACTGACCTTTATATTACATATCCATAAAACATGATCACATGTTTCCTTAGTTGTTCCAGAAAAATGGGAGAAGGTGTGATAGACAGGACTAGTGATGGCCACAGGTGGAAATGCACAAACTTTGGAAAGATCAATGAGCTCAGGAGGCATAGCTGTCTGGAGCCATTTAGCAAAATGGCAAACCCAGTCCCTAAGAGCTTCACAAGTTCTATAAAGCAACTATTAAGTTCATGGTGATGCCTTGAGCCATCAGTAAAGATGAGAGAATCACATCTTAGAACAACTGTTCTTCAGAATAGTTAAGATCAAAGAACTGTAATGCTTTGGAGGGAGTGAGCGAGCTCATCTCTGAAAGTTCCAGGCACTCAAAATCGGTATTACTGTTCTCAGCTTTTTAAGTACATGTACAATAATAGGTTGCCTTTGAATTGTCATGTCTGATCCCCGAGGAAGGGGAGAGAATGCAGCAGGAGGGATCTTAGACAAATATTAGAGGAACTTCCTGATCACAATCAGCAGGAGCCACCAGAACAAACCTCCCAGGAAGGTGGGGGGTCGTCAAGCACAAGAAAGCAGACACGTGGCGAGAATGGCAGAATGGCACGGTGACAGCACACAGCTGGTGTGAAAGACCATCTGCCACCACCCAGACCATGTCTGCTGGGGGACCTGCCGTGTGAGCGCCAACACTGGTTGCAGGAGGAAGGGTCTCTTGCCCTACATCACAGCTCAGATTGAGAGGCACTTGTGGCCCAAGAGGCATCAAGTCAGGACAAAGCTACTTTCATTTGTTTGGGGACCAATTTCCCCCAAATATCAACCCCCTCATTCCATCCACAGATCTTAGACTACTTACTCCTTCTTGTTTGCTAAAGATAAGACTCACCACACATACCCCCTTGAAAACTGAATAATGGCCAGAAATGGATTTCTGAATGACAATTTTCTAAAATACTCCTATTACTGAACTTGATCCAGTATTCCAATGGAAGTGCCACACAGAATAAGGAGGCATCCATACGATCAGAAGCCTCCAGGGTGTTGTACTGTCATCATAACCCTCATTCTGTCATACCTCTCGCTTCTGTGTGTGCGAAGCAATAGTAGACATCTATTGAGCACTTACCATGTGCACTGCGCTTGGAGCTTTTTAGACATACAGTTTTACTAAACCCTCACAGCAACCTTAGGATAAGGAAGCTGATGGGGGGAGGGGCTGCAATTGTCTCCAGACCTGAACCTATCCACCACCACCACCCAGCAGACCCAGCAGTGCCCCCAGGCCCTGGCGCCCCTGCCTACCTTCAGCCCGATGACATTCTGCCCATTCACCTCACACAGGCAGTGGTTGGTGAGGAGCCCGTTGCGGGCCGCAGAGCTGCCTTTGACCACAGAGACAACCTTCCCTTTCTTGATGATAAAGCCGACACGGCCCGCGCCGTCCTTGTGCATGGTGACAATCCGCTGGAATGGCCTAGCAGGGAGTGACAGTGAGCTAGCCTAGGGACACGACTGGGGTCAGACAGAGGGGCTCCTCAGGCCTGGTACTCACCTGTCCCGAACAATCATGACGATCTTCTCAGCTGACGCCTTCTTCACAGCCCGGTGGGCTTTGTCTGTGCTCCACCCGGCACAGTCATGCCCATCAATCTGCAGGATCTGGTCCCCAAAGCGCAGCCCCACGAGGGATGCGGGGGTGTTGGCCTGGACCAACTGCACAAAGAGCCCCTGGGGGGAGGCCCATCCCCAGAGTCAGCGTCCTTGCCTACCCTGAGCCCAGATGCCTTCTCCAAGCTGTTGTTTTCCCTGATACTCTGGGAGCCTACAGCTGTGCATGGCAGGTGCCATGGTTGCCCCATTTTCTAGGCCACACAACTAGGAAGAAGGTGAGTCAAGGTTTCAGCCCTGGCAGAGGCTGCACCCCTCTGCTGTGCCTCCTCTCACAAAGACATGGAGCTTCTGGGCTCTTCCTGGGTGCCACATCCCAGCCAGGTGAGGAGCGGGTTGGGAACAGGTTGGGAGCAGGAAGGGAGGGGCAGCTCTCAGGGACAGGAACGGGGAGGGGCCGGCAGAGAGTCCCCCTGCAACCCAGCACCAAGCCCTGGTGGTGGAGAGATTGGAGGAGGAGAGATTGAGAGGAAAAGCCTGCCTTAGGGGTGTGGATGCCTGCTCTGCTCCTTCCTTACTGGGACATGTAGGGGGTCTGAGTTCGTGCAGGACAAGCGCCCCCAGTCCGCCTGGCACTACTGTCCCCTTCTCGGCCTGGCAGGGGAGTGGGTACAGCTGGGGCCTTTCCCCCCGCCGCCCCCGCTCACCTGGTCGATGGCCCGCAGCCGCAGGCCGGTCTTGCCGCGCTCGTCCTTGCACAGGTGGATCTCGCGCACCCCGGGCTTGATCTCAGCACGCCGCACGCCCAGGTTGTTCCCGGACACCGGGGCCACCACCTGGCCTGGCCAGGGGCCGGAGCCCGCTGTCTGCAAACACCAGCGGAGAAAGGAGTCAGCCAGGCTCCTCAGACCCTGTACCTCGGGTGTCGCTGTGGGGGAGGGGGGAGAGGATGGACTGGTCCCCAGGCCCACAGGGTCCCCCTAGACCACACACTTCTGCTCACAGACTGAGAGAGCCACTAGGGGGCGTCAAAGTCCGCACCCACCCCCCCCCCAAAAGCCAGGGAAATGGGGGAAGGAGGTGGGGATGCCGGAAGGGAACCCTCATTTTGATATCAGGAAAAGACTTAAAATCCACGTAACATAGAAACAAAATTCACAGTACATAGAGTAATGGGGTATAAAAGGGCTCACTTTGATTTTTGTCTTGAAAAAAATGAAGCCAAAAGTATAAAAATGAATGAATGCTTCCCCTTAAGATGCAGTGAAAGGTAACGATGCCCACTCTCACCCCTACTGTTAGCACAGTCCTGGAAAACCTAGTCAGTGCAACGAGGCAAGAAAAGGGGAAAAGGCATACTGATCAGAAAAGAAAAAGTAAAATTGTTCCTATTTATAGATGACAGGATGGTCTACTAGAAAATCCCAAGAAATCTACAAATAAACTTCTAGACCTAATAAATGAGTTCAGTAAAGTCATAGGAAATAAGACAAACATACAAAAATCAATTGTACCTCTACATACCAACGATGAGCATGTGGAAACTGAAATTTAAAATACCATTTACAATCATTCAAAAAAAAAAAAAAAAAAGGAAATACTTAGATGTAAATCTAACAAAAACATCTATAAAGTTTGTATGCTGTAAATGACAAAATACTAGATAAAAGATATCCAAGAAGAATTAAGTAAATGGAAGATTTTCTCTATTCATGGATTGAAAGAACTAGTAATCCTGTCAATTGTCCCCAAATTGATATGCAGCTAGAACACAACTTCTATCAAAATCTCTAAAAGATATTTTGTAGATGCAGGTAAGGTTGATTATAACTTTATATGAAAAGACAAAGGAATTAAAATAGCTAAAAACAATTCTGACAAGAAGAATAAAGTGAGAAGAATCACTCTACCAAATTTCAAGACTTATCCAGCTACAGTAATTAAATCAGTGTGATACTGGCAAAAGGAGAGAAAAAGAATCAATGGAACAAAATTCAGAAATCCAGAAACAGCAGCAAAAAACTAAGAGCAACTGCTTTTTGACAGGACTGCAAGAATGTTTCTTTTCTTTTCTTTTCTTTTTTTAGAGACAGAGTCTCACTTTGTTGCCCTGGGTAGAGTGCCGTGATGTCACAGCTCACAGCAACCTCTAGCTCTTGGGCAATTCTCTTGCCTCAGCCTCCTGAGTAGCTGGGACTACAAGCACCTGACACAATGCCTGGCTATTTTTTGTTGCAGTTTGGCCGGGGCCGAATTTGAACCCACCACCCTCAATATATGGGGCCGGTGCCCTACTCACTGAGCCACAGGTGCTGCCTAAAAGTTTTTTTCAACAAATGGGGCTAGAGTGATTGAATAATCATGAGCAAAAATATGAACATTAGGGCCGTGTGCAATGTAATTCACACCTGTAATCCTAGCACTCTGGGAGGCCAAGGCAGGAGGATTGTCTGAGCTCAGGAGTTCGAGACCAGCCTGAGCCAGAGCGAGAACATGTCTCTAAAAATAGCCAGGTATTGTGGTGAGCACCTGTAGTCCCAGCTACTTGGGAGACTGAGGAAAGAGGATTGCTTGAGCCTAAGAGTTTGAGGCTGCTGTGAAGTATGACACCAAGGCACTTTATTGAGGGTGACAAAGTGAGACTGTCTCAAAAAAAAAAGTGTATATATACATATATATATACAAAAAAGTGTGTATATACATATATATATACAAAAAAGTATATATATATATATACAAACAGCTTGTTTATAATAGCCCCAAACTAGAAACAACTACATGTCCCTCCACAGATTAAACCCTGGTACTTTCACACCCTGAAATACTACTCAGCAATGAAATGGAACAAACTTGATACACAGAACAACTTGGGTGGATCTTGAAGGCACTATGTGGAATGAGAAAATCCAACCTCAGAAGGTCACATACTGTATGATCCTGTTTATACAACATTTTGCAATGACAAAATTAGAGATGGGAAAACAAGGAGTGGTTGCCAGGGGTGGGCTTGACTTCAGAGGGACAAGGGGGAAGATCTTTGTGGTGATGGAATAGTTCTGTATCTCAGTTGGGGTGGTTATTACATGAATCTACACATTTGATAAAATGACATAAAACTACGAACACACACTGTATCACTGTAAAACTCCTGGCTTTGATATCATACTATAGTTATGCAACATGTAATCACCTAGGAAACTGGGTGAAAGGTACAAGGGACTTCTCTGCACTCTCTTTGCCACTTCCTATGAACCTATTATTATTTAAAAACAAAAAGTTAAAAGCCACGAAACAGTTTTGAAATTACTAAAATGCATTTCCCGTCTTATATTTTTATCCAAGCTTAGGTTGGATGCATTTATGCCTTGGTTATTAGAATAAAAAATAATGAAAGTGGAGCTGGCTACTGCCTGAACTTCTTTGCTTCATGTTTGTATCTCACAGTCTGTCCATCAAAGGGGTCACTGTGGAGAAACACCCACAGTGTTTGGATCAGTTTTGAATTCTCAAGGCCCCACATGGCCTTGTCAACTTGGTCCTGTCAGAACCTCATTTGGCAGTGGCTTTGTATGTAGCTGTGGCTGTTCTCCATTGTCACTTCTGTCACCTTCTTGAAAATCCTGTGGCCATTAGGACTTGCAGTTTCGCTTCCCAATCAGTTTCATTAGCTCAGGAGGTAGGAAGGACTAATAGGTCGGCCTCAGGGACACCAGAGGTAATCGGCAGGGGCTATAGTGGGGACTGATTCAATAAGCAGAAACATTTTCAGTAGCAAGCATTTCTCTTATGGTTTATTTTGCTTCCTGAAGCCATGGAAAGCAAAGATCAATCGGAGGGCCGGAGCTGGGTAACAAGCTCCTGCTCTCTTGGCCTTGCCTGTCCAGGAGGCAGCCCTGCACTAGATGCCCCCAGGCTCAGGTTAGCGTTAACGTCCTCCCTCTCCCTCCAGCAGGCTCAGGCCAAAGGTGAAAGGGCATACCCTGGTCCTCCATCCTCAAGGCCTGTGGGAAGATGTGAAACCACAAAACCCCCCAGTGCTTTCCATGAAGGCTCAAAATGAAAAGTGCCATCAAGAAACAGAGCCACAAGAATGCTGAGGAAAGAAGAGATTCAAACACACAGAGAGGAAGTCTGTTCAAACAAGAAGACCAAGAAGGAAGGAGGGTTGGGACATTTTGCAGTTGCAGTAGACAGGAGACAAATACCTACACTGTCACCTTCTGGAATCTGAGGCAGGTTCTGCTGGACTTCTTGGCTGGAGAGGGAAAGACCCATATAACTTTCCAATTCTGCCAGATTTGGATACAAAACTGATGGGAAGGGAGGAAGGAAAAAGAAATATGTCACTTAGGGGCATGTGTCTCTCCATCTCTGCCTGGCTTCTGGATGGCTGCTCACTTTATGAAGAAAGGGTGCCCGGGCATGACGCTCACTTCCAAGAACACAGTATATTTCCAGAATGCTCCTTGGAAGGTCCCAGGGGCGGGGTCTGCCTTTGTATGGGGACAGCATAGGACACTTTGGTATTCAACTCCATTGGCCTTATGTGACACCAGCCCAACATGCAACGCAAGGTTTAGAGCCTATGCTGGGTCTGGGAGGGGCCCACCAGCACATGGGGACAGGCCTCTGCAAAGGGTGGCTTTCACATAGTGACAAGGAGGAGAGTTGAGTCTGAGTTCAAGTTCAGTACCACAAGACCAGAATCAAGACTCACAAGCAACTCCAGGAGCTGCAAACATCCTGGTCTCCCTATGCAACCTCATGTGGCAGCATGACAGACAGGGAGTTGCTGCCTTCACTAAACCAGTGTTCCCAGCATCCCCTTTAAAGGGGTATAGTGAGGGTGAAATAATGTATAAAGCCCACCCACAGTGGCAGGTGATAGGCAAGTAATCCGAAAGCTCCATGAAAAGGTGAAGCTGTATCCCCAGGACCAGCACTGCCAGGCGGGCAGCCTATGCCCCAGCCCTGCACCTGGGAGCATCTTCTTGGAAATTTATGTCCCTTCTGGTGCAGGGGACCTGCCAGGACCAGCAACGACATCTGGGAGATATTATGATCTGAATGTTTGTGTCCCCACACAGTTTCTGTGTTGAAGCCCACTCCCAGCGTGGTTATTTTCGGAGCCTCTAAGGAAATAATTAAGGTTAAGTGAAGTCATAGTTGTGGGGCCCTCATCCCACAGGACGAGCATCCTTATGAGAGACAATAGCGAGTTTGTGCATGCTCTCTCTCAGTCACAAATATATTGAGGAAAGGCCACGTGAGGACTCAGCCAGGAAGAAAGTGGCCGTCTGCAAGCCAGGAAGAGAGCCCTCACCAGAAGGCAGGTTATCCAAAATCTAAATCTTGGACTTTCAGCCCCCAGAAGTGTGAGAACATAAATTCCTATGGTGTAAGCCATCCAGACTGTAGTATTTTGTCATGGTGGCCTGAGCAGACTAAGACAAGTGGTACTGGTCCCTTCTCTCTCAGACGTTCTGTCTGCTGTCCTCTCTTTCCTCCACATCCCCCTCACCCTAGGCCAGCCCCAGTTCTAGGCCAGCCCCAGTTCCAGCCAGGAGGGCCTGGCAGATGGCTCTCTCCCTCTGCCCTGCATCGTGTTTCATTTCTGGGATCACAGGAGGGTGGGTCACCAGGATGGTGTTGACATGCTGATCTGGAAATTGTTTACATAGAAAAGATTGTTTATATAGAAAAAAGCCTCACAGGCTCAGTGCCTATAGCTCAGTGGCTAGACCGCCAGCCATATACACTGGAGTTGACAGGTTCGAATTCATCCCACGTCTGTCAACAAACAATGACAACTGCAACCAAAAAAGAGCCAGTTGTTGTGGCAGGTGCTTGTAGTCCCAGCTACTTAGGAGGCTGAAGCAAGAAAATTGCTTAAGCTCAAGGGTTTGAGGTTGCTGTGAGCTGTGATGGCACAGCACTCTACTGAGGGCAACAAAGTGAGACCCTGTCTCTGGAAACAAAAAAAAGAAAGAAAAGAAAACAGAAAGGCAGCAGTCCCTCCAGAATCCCCCTACCCACACCCTTGACCCCATTTTAACATCTGGGCTCTCCTGTCTACCGCCCATTGCCAAACTCACTGCTGCTTTGTGATCTTGGACACAGGGAAGTCAGAGCAAAGGAAATCCATAAAATTCATAAAATCACAAACCATAGC